>WBMY01005581.1:630600-652294 GCA_013397315.1 Donacobius atricapilla | reverse complement strand
TTTTCTTTCTATCTATTTCTATCTGTATTTGTAATTACTTTCCTGGCTGCCTATCTGTTTGGTAGCCCAGCAACTGTTGTATCTCATTCAAACCATACTTGCATATTTTTTAGATTGTTACGTAATACCAAGTTCCTGATTTGCAATGCATAATGCTGTGTCTCCTGTGATAACTTTGTCTGCTTAACAGGACAGGTGCTGCCTACAAAACCCACAAGCAGCAAAGTGAAGCAGCCTTCTTGGTTACTGCACAACTTTTTAACTGTTTGGCAGGGGAAGGAGGGAGGAAAGGTGTACTGCTGCGTGTCACGCTGTTTTATTACCTACTATAAAACTAGGGGACAGGAGACCAGGACTAGGTCTGCATGAAGTCATGTTCTGTGAAGGAAAGATAGGTGAATTGAAGACCAGCTTGTTTCTATGTTGTACCCAGAACCACTGGAAGAGGCCTGAGGCTACTTAGGGAGCACAGAAGATGAAACCAGAAGGAGAACTGGACTAGTAGAAGACTAAAGAACAGGAAGTCCAAAAAGAGCCTTAAAGTGAAGTCTAAAGATCTGATGCAAAAGAAGGAACAATCTATTAAAAGACTTGTGCTGGTTTGAAAGTAAAACCAGTGAAAGACTCCCAGTCAGAAATACAATTTAATAGGAGGGGGGAAAAAAAGGTAAAATAAAGTAAGTTAAATAATACAACCTGTTAGTCAGGGCGCTGGTAGCAGTCTGGATGAAGTGGTCGTGTTGAAGCCGTGATCCTGTAGAAAAGTCCGGTACCTCCTGTCCTCTGGGAATCCAGCGGGTTGAGGGCCCCTTGTGCTATCCCGGTTTATATCCAGGTGGGAATGCTTGGCTCCTCCCCATGGGAGGAGCCTCTCACAATGGAACGATGTGATTTTATGACTCATACAATGGGTCCTTGATTGCCCATTAAACAGAGATAACTCCCGGATGGGAGTTACCCATGAGTCATACAGCACAGCATGAATGGGCCCATTAACAGAACATAGTCCGGAGGGTGGGGACAAGGGAAACACTGCCCCACCTGGTTTCAACAGCTCATGAAGATGGTGATAGAATACATATCTTGGGCATACCTTACATTGTAACCTAGGACAAGACTCCTGAAAAAGATTAATGTGGTCAAAATAAAATGTTATTTCCAATAAAGAGGATATAATATTAATTTCAGAATTTGCGGAATTATGGATTTGGTTTTGCTGTTTTTTATACAAATTAGTCCATATATTGGAAACTCCTATTTTCTTCAGTTACTTGTTTACTATATGTGGGTTGAGGGCCCAACAAGTTGAGCTTCTTGTCTCCCTCATGCCCAGCTCCACCAGGCCCAAGTGCCCTGCCTTGCCCTTCACAGAGGATGTCAGAGACATGTCATGCCACATGTGCCTTGTCCCTGAGATGAGTCATGATACCCAAGGGTTTTCTGGGAGGAGACAGGGACACCTAAGAGTTGCCTGGGAGGTACAAGCAGCCACCTCAGATAAGAGACCAAGGACTTAGGAGAAGCCATTGGATGCAGTGAGAGAATCTTGTCCCCACCACAGGAGGCTTTCTTTTGCTGGCACACCATTTGCTATCTCTAAAGTAGTCTTCTACCTGACTACTCACTTGAAGGTAAAAATTCCTAATGAATGTATCTAATTATAAAATAACTGCAGTGAAATTAGTAAGTGGAAAACCATCTCCCAGGTTAACAGTTCCTCTGTTAGATAGGTTTTATTTATGCTAGGCTGGAACCAGTCAAAAAAGCCACTGTGTTAAATATACAGGCTATATAAGGTTGCATAAGCCCACTTTACTGAGGCTAACGTTATTAGTCCTTGACCAATGTTTACTGAGCCACAATAAGACTACTGTAAATAATTAAAAGACTTCTTTGTTTCCTTTCTAGGTTGTGTGTTGTAGGGTTGGTTTATTGTTGTTGGGTGGCAAGTTACAAGGATTTCCTAGGCCAGCTCATTTATTTTATTTGGCTATTGGGCCTTGTTGCTATTTGGAAATTTCCTGATTTCAGTTGTATTTTCTGGGCTCCCTTCAGAGGTCTTTGAGCGTAAGCAGTCTAAAGGAAGAAACTTTGATGGTTAATAAAAGACTGTGGCTTTTGGCAAAGCCTCACACAGCAGCCCTGTTGCCACTCTTCAACTCCTGGTATCTGACATCACCAGCGTCCTAACGCTTCATTCTCCTGACATCATGAAACAAAGGTTGCTGAAAGTGATGTGGGAGATCAGGAAATGAAAAGCAGAAGCCATCTATCAATAAAAAGTTCATGAATACTCATGGTCCCAAAGGAAGGCATCATCCTTCATAAAATATGCAGGAAAAAAAAAAGACAGAGAAATCCCATACAAGTGACCCCAGCTCATGGCAGAGACCTGCAACAGAACACATCATTGACACCAACTCTTCCTGGTCACTGAGTAGGTCCTAAATATTAGGTCGTTTTCCTCCTGGTAGTGCAATGTGAAGAAGATGGAGAGTTTGAAATTAGAAATATCAACAAATACATTATTGATGGCAGGTGGAAGGAATTTCTGTTGGTAGAGACCTGAAGAGTGTTTTAATGCCACCCATGTCAAAGAGAGTCCACACAGGGGATATTTAAGAACTGTCTGGATGCAATCCTGTACAATGCGCTCCAGGATGACCCAGCTTAAATAAGAATGCTGGTACTTTCTGGTACCAACCTGACTGGTTCTGAGATGCTGTGATTCACAAAATCAGTGCAACAAATTAGTATTAGTTTTCTCATTTGCCAGAATTAAGAGGTCTATGAGGTAATGTGTAATAATATGGTACAAAGGATGACTTTTGCATTTCCCAGTCTGATTATTCCACTCAGGCACACTCTGATTCTATATCACAGGTTCAAAAATGAACCATACACTTCCTCCTACCTTCAAAGCCTTCTTAAGAAAACATGATCATTCAGGCTAAAGAACAGATGAGGCAATTCATAGTAAATAAGTCTAAATCCAGCCTGATTTTGTTCAGTCTGCATCCTTTCAGCTGTGACAGCTGATGGTGCCCGTTAGTATGAACTGTGCCACTGCCTCTGCTATGGCTGTATTTTGCAGACTAGAAGGCTGAACTGACAAACAGGTTTTGCTGTTTGCCATGTGCTCCTGCATTTGCTCATCCATCTGGATTAATATGCCGAGCAAAAGATTAGCTCAACAGGCCCTTGATCCTTTGCAAAGGCCTCTAGGCAGTTCCGTCTCACACACGATAAATAATAAATAACATTAATGGAATGCCAAGAATGTCATTAATAATTTTCAGATATGTAATTCATACTTAGAAGCATTTCAGTCATTATAAAATGCTCATGGACTGTTGACATGGAAATGATTGTCTGAGTGTGTGACAAAGGAATCATGGCCAGTAAGAACGTGTCACAAGTGTTGTTCGACCTTTTGCAGGGGTCGGGGGGCAGAGGGGTTGTTGCTATGTTGCCCTTTTTTTTTTTTTTTACCTGAGACTAATTAGAACTGACTGAAAACTTGACAGATGAACACTGATAAGAACTGAGCTTATAACTTAAAAGCTCCACGACCATGAACAGGACTACTGAGGTTGTTCAAGGCTAATGATATCAATACAAGTAGTCCATGCAAATAATGAGTCTCTGGACCTAACAAACGAGCCATTACAGATGATCTGAATGTGAAATCAATTGAAAGCAAATGGGCCCATGGAAACATATAAATACTATGCAATAATTTGTATGGAAGAATGTCACTAATAAATGACCAAAAGTCCCCACAGAGAAGGGTAATAAAATTGTTATTTGCCATTGAAACAAAAAATAGCACTAGCAGTTGCATGCATAAAGAGATAAACAATCAAGTTGTGCTTTTTTACTGTGTTGGGGAAAATCTAGTAAAGAATTACCTCAGACTATTAGAAACACCTCCTCAGTTACTGAAGTTGGACAATAAGATTTTGCATCTCAAATCCCAAATCGCTGAACCATCTCAGCTGATGCAAGGTGTTCTTGTTCTGGCATCTTGTTCATGTGATATCAGAAACAGTAATGAAAAGTCAAAAAGAGTTTTACAGGTTCATTCCTGCAAATTGATAAACAATCCTAGCAATGTCAGACAATTAAAGCTAAGTTCATAGTTAAAGTATCTTTGTGATCACCAGAGGACCAGTATTTTCTTGACTGAAACTTAATGCAAGACTTTGGCAGCAGTCTGAAGACCAGCAAATCCTTGCACTGGAACAACTCCCTGGCCAGTTGAGCACAGGAGTCCATCTGAAACAGCAGGTATTTAAATGCAGGCATCCCTAGATCGGTATCTGTGCTCTCATTATAGTCAATACAATAAATTGTCCTCAATACATTGCTCACCCTTTGACATGGTTGTTGTCAACCTATGCAGAGCATCTCTCCTGATACAGACACCAGTTGCCATCCCAGTAATGGAGCTGTAATGGATGAGTCCATTACACCAGTAGTGTGTGGATCCTGTACCACCTCTGCCAGCCTTATGCAGATGTTTTGGTTACTACAAGGCATCTAAGATTAGATGCAAAGAAATTTAGAGGGATTTTCAACTGAAGAAAACAGGAATCCACTTCAGGCTGAGTGCTAGAAGGTGAAATTTTATTTTTCTTTTTAATAAATGTAACCCTGTTAATCCTCTCTGTAATTCCAGAGGACAAGATTTGTGGTCCCAAATGCAGTCACTGGTCACTATATGAGACACCCCATAGTATTCAAAATTTCCACTTTAGAAATGGCAGATAAGACAGTCTTTGGGAAGACCTTTGCACTTTCCAAGTGAGTTTGATGATACAGGTTTTAAACTGTATATGTCTAAATACAGTTTTCTTTCTACTATCTCCTGAGATAGCTTAGCTTACCTCACCTAGCCTCCATCTGTTACTCTAATCATGTGTCTCAAAGTTCCTGTAATGTTTCTACCAGCCATGAGGATTTTTTTGCATACATTAGAATATCACAAATAGCACTGAGCACTTACATTTAGCCAACTGAGCCAATGGAGACCACTGCTAAAAACAAATGGCACAACAGATGGAGGTGTAGGAAGCAAGAGGTGTAAAGGTTCTTTTTTGGACCACTGGATTTGGACCAGCAATGAAACACCTCACATTAAACTACAACTACTCAGTTCTCCTCAAATAATTAGTAGGTACAATTTAGATGTTGTTTTCAATCTCATTTTTCAAACAGTCATTTCAAGATGATGACACAAAAGAAGATAGGACCAATTTCATTCATGGGAGTTATGTGCTATTTGAAATGCCAGTCACAGATATGTAATAGATAATCCCCATCTGTACCTCTTTCCATGCTCTTCTCTTTAGTATATGTCAAAAAACAGTGATTCATATCTATGAGCAGGTCTTTAAATTATTTGAACAGGTTTTAAAATTATTTTAACTGGTGCTTAGAATATTGCAACTGTACCATGCTTCTGTTTGTGAAACTATGCTTAAGTAGGAAATCTAACATATAGCAAGTGCCTAGAGTTCTGCAAACTGTACAGATACAAGTAATTGTTAAAAAAAAAAGCAAAAAAACCCCCAAAAACAAACAAACAAACAAACAAAAAGTTAATGCATTTGTATTCTGGAAAAAATGAGAAAAGAGTTTTCTTCTTTTTCCTATCTTTTTTGCACTATCAATCTCTAGGGGATTGGGATTTTTTTTTCTTTTTATACTGAGATTATTTTCCAGTGTTAATGCATCACAACACAGAAATTCAATATTAGATTACCGGTCACTGATATGGAAAAAAAATAATATATATTGTTCATATCTTTTCTAAGGTAGTAGAGAGGCAACAAATGAAAAAGACATGACTAGTTAGAACACACACAAAATACCACAAAAGTCATCAGTTTTCCTGTTACTCAAGATGTGTAGCATGGCATTAGGATTGTGATAACACTTTATAATCTAAACTGTGCCATGAAGTATTTAAAATGCAACAGAAAAACAAAGTAATTCTACAATATTTTAAATGTATCTTCATAAAGTCACATACTTCAGCATAAGTGCAACGGATGTTTTCTTATACTAAATTTATGGAATACATGTTACTTTCAGAGTAGAATGATAGGTGATGAATGACGGGTTTTACTGAGTTCAGTGCTTGAAATCTAACTAACCCATCAAAATGCTCTTTATTTATAGCAGGTAGATCTGACCTTTACAATGACAGTGTTGAAGGGTCACTCATCCTGAAGTCCAAATTAGAAGAAATCCACAAAATTTTCTAATATCTGTCAAAAGTCTCAACTAATATTTTTAGGCCATGAAATGCAAGACCACAAAGTCTTTTTCACAGTGCCTTTGGCCTGGCTTCCTTAAAAATTATCTTATGTAAGATCATGTAAGACACTGATGCTGAGGCTTCAGACCGAGATAATTTTAAGGGTGTCTTCTTAGTTAGATGGATAAGTTGCTTGTAAAATTTCCAGGGTTTAGTCATTGAAAACTTTCAGTGTTATCAAAGCCCAGAACATTTCTCTTAAAAGCCCCTTTACATCAGATTCACTTCTTTTCTCATTTAAGCACAGGCATATTTAATTTATTTCCAGGCCATCATACTGGCTCTGGTGCTGGTGTTAATGGTCATTAGTCCCAAGCTGTTCCGCAGTGACTACAGCATCAGCTGAGCCTCTGACTTTATACAGATTCAGAAGGTATTACAGTAGCCTGCTCATTTTGAGAAGAGGAAAAGGACTCCCACTCTGACTCACACAAATTTCATTGGGAATTATTCCACTTAGGTCAAGGGGAAAGGTATCTCTTTCAAAAATACAGCGCCTGCTCTAAGAAAAACATAGATAATTCTTTGAGGGTGTATGCATACATTTTTCAGTTTCACACGTGGAAGTTGGTATGACATATAATTGAAAATATAAATAATTAATATGCTATTGGCACATGAGTTAGATGCAGTTCCTTGAGCTGTTGGCTCACACCAGTGGAAACAGCAGGGTGGCATATTTTTCATGGGGTTTAAAATCCAAGCTGTTTTAAATATTACTGAGCACCAAGCAAAGTAGTAACTTAAGTCCATTAGGCTTCCAAAGAATTTCCTTCTTGGCTTGTACCTGGGACTAGCCAACTAAAATCACAGTATTCTACTCATCCCTCTGGAATTCCTTAGCAGATCTGTAGGCTTTCTGATGTGCTCATTTCTATGCTATCTGACAAATAAGTTCATTGCTGTAACACAGATATTCCCCTTCAGCAAACACAACATTGAGGTTCAGAGTGGCTTGTTTAACTTCCATAGGAGGTCACTAACAGGACCTAACTGGAAGGTTAGATCTTCTTATGCCTAGACTTGTATCTGAACATCTATTTAATTTCTTGATGACTAATTCATTAGCAGAAAAATTTCCTTTGTAGTGGTGAAATAATCCCAAAGGACATTCTCATGATTTCTCTGGATTCTGCAAATCTGGTAAATATTTTCAGTATCAAGAGACTGAGTCCAGCTCAGCAGCAGCACAAAAGTGGCAAGCACCTGTAAATCTCAGAAGGTTAAGTTTGAAGACCTACCAAAAAGTTCAAATATTTGTACAGAGTTTATCCAAAATATCTGAACCCTCAAGAATGCAGACATGAGCCTTTTGAGAACAGACATTTTAGTTCAATTTCCAATGGTTTCTGTTTCCTTTTATTCCAGAAATGCAACAAAACCTGCCTTTGTTTTAAGTTTGGATTGTTTTTTGTTTGGGTGTTTTAGGTTTTTTTCTTCAGCATGAGAGGTCTAAGTGGAGCCAGAAGTGTCACTCAGAAGCACAGATTTACGCTGAAGCAAAATGCAGTGGGGACTTTATCTAAACTCATCAAGGTTTGGTTTGAATTTCCAAGAGCCTGTATGTGCTTGTGCATCCACACATATGTGTGAAACTTATTTTCCAGTCTATACTTGCTGGCCCATTCAGAAGGGATACTATTACAATTAATCCCCATGGCACCCAGAGATGAGAAAGCAGCCACCTGGTACCTCAACATGTTGCTATTTGAACATTTTTCATTATGACCCAAGAATCCAGCCAACTCAGAAATTGCTTCCCATACCTGGTTGCCTCCACGACTGAAGGAAATTGCAGCTACCCAGCATTGATGTCGGCTGTCTCAGTATGCTGCTCACTCAGCTGCCTGTCTGGGAGGGAAGGCTGCTGCATGTTTAGGGTGCAATTGCTGATGCAGTTCTTAGCATTGCTATCTCTAAGTCATACACTTTAAAGAGCCACTGAATTGTCATCATTTATTCACTCTACGTGTGTCCAGACAGGGCTCCATGGGAAGGCCTGAAATGAGTGATGGAAGTAGGACCAGTCCATTACCTTTTCAGTGCATTGAGGGGGTGGGATTGCAAAATAATATTCACTGCACAAAGCACTAATTTTCCAACCATTGTTGAATAAATATACAAAAAGTAACAGGGTTTTATTTTTCTTCACTTACTCTAATATTTTTGGTGTTTGTCGTCCTCCTCTTTCATTACCTGAAAAAAAAAAAAAAGCTGCCTTTCAAAAAAACACTAGAAAGAATTCCCACCTTTGGGTTCTAAGGTTCTTGAGAACCAAGGTTCAGTATCTATTTTAGCTTCTGCAATCCACAGGAAAAAAGAGAATGAAAATTCCTCTTCATGCTTTGCACCAAAGGAAGCCCAAGAGGTATCTGATTAGCTATAACTTTTGAGAGTGTTGCCCCGTGGACATGTGATGAGTAAATTTGCACCATAATATAACACTGCTTTCTTAAAATTTTTCTTGTTTTCAATAAAATTTTTCAGCAAATGTCACTACCTTTTAACCCTTTACACCTTTCAAGTGCATATGAAAATGAAAAAATAAGTGCAGGAAAAGTTTTAGAAACTTTTATTGGCCTGTTCAGTAGATGTACAGGGAAATCTTTCTCAGATTTTCTAAATATAGCTGGTTTTAGTCACAAATTTTGAACCTAATAGCCTTAACACATTGTACAAAAATATTGGCTCAGGTTCATTGTTCACAAGCATTTTCCTTTCACCCCTCCTTCCTCCTGCCCCTTTCTCTCCTTAACTAAACACATAGGAAATTAATGAAGTCTATGACCTAACAAGTGGCAATTCATAAATTCATTAGATTAAAAAAGACTAGTAACATAGCAATTCCTTTAATAGGTTTCCTTCCAATCTCCAATTTACATTTCTGTCTGCCCTGGCAAAGATATTACTTCGTTAAGACATTTTTTTTCTTTCCCTAAATTAGAGAAATGTTAATGACTTCTCTTATTTATTGCTTCCATATGCAAGTAGTTATCTTTCTTGCAAATGGAAATGAGACCCAAAATTGCAACAAATGGGGCCAAGCCACTGAGTGCATATGTTCCTTTTTGGAGAAAGTACATATGCCTGATTGAATTAACTTTAACCTCTCTGTCCATTGAACAGACATCCTCTAATGTGGGGGCTTTTAAAACTGTTCTCGTTAAATTTATTTTGAATCGCTGAGAACACTCTATCACGGTTTCAGCAAATAACCTCTGATAATATTAAACACCTGGTAAGCACAGTACCCAAGGGACCCCGTGCTGCTGTGTTTGACCTGTGACCTCCGGCAGTGAAGTTCGGCCCTTGTGATCCACTTGGATTCAGACAAGAAAGCCATTCTGAAGGAAAACACCTGCTTATGAGGGCTGACCCCAAGCCAGTGCATGGTTGAAAAAAGCCAGCTGGGTAGAAAGAGACCAGAGCCCCATGCAGATGTTTCCTACAGCACCACACACTTACAAAACAAGGAAAAATAAAGGATAATGTGGGTCACATTTAGACACTCTCTCACCTGTTTATTTGGGTGTTGCTTGAGCTTCCCCACAGTGGATGCCAAGGAAATGAAGAAGAACTTAGTGGTTCTGCATTTCTGAGGCTCCAAGGATGAAGATTTGGCCAACAGAGAACCCTATCTTGGTAGACTTCTATGAGACTTACAGCTACGGCAAGAAACAAATCTGGAGGCCTTATCCTTTCCTTCCTACCCATAGCCTTTGATGCAGTTTCCATGTTCAGGAAAAAAAACCAAACAAGAAACAGTGGATGGCTTCTTCCTTGGGAGGGTCTTTTGTGCTCTTATTTTCCTGTTATTGAGATGTCCTTTCAAATAATGTATCTCTATTTTAGAAATGCATTTTAAATTAACAGTTAAAAGCACCAAAACCAGAACCTCTTGCTAGGAAAGAGGAAGATGAAAAACTTCACTCGTTAAGGTTTTTACAGCAATTCATTTTATGCAGTGTGATAATGACTTCTTTTAAGTACAGTGGGCTCTACTTTCAGTCAGGTTTCTTTTCTGTCAAATGTCGCATTGCTTATTTTTGTCAACAGGTCTGCATAGTGACAGGGCAATGAGTGGAAAATATTTTATTTATTGAGTGAGTATCACAAAATAAGATGACAGGGATGGAAACCTAACCCTTTTGAAATTTTTCTGTTAATTTCTTCATACACTTTTCCCTAAGGTCACTGTTCCATGAGGGACTTGAATGTTTCTCAGTCACACATCCAAGGGCTGTCAACACACCTCCACTCACCTGATAAGAGCACCATCAGCTAGCATCAATAAAACCCTTCCACTCCCAATAGCCCCAGACCCTGGAACTCTGAGATATTAAACAGCCAATTCTGGACCATTTAAAAATAGCTGGGTGGCAGTAGTACAGGGAAAGGAGAACCCTTCTGCAGAAAAATTCAGCTATGACTTGACAGAATTCATTTCATCTTGGCTTTTTATAGCCCTCAGATCTGAATTGCTTCCCATCAGTCTGCCAAAGGCAGGGTTTGTATGCCTGTCCCAGATATGTGGGGCAGTGTGCCTTGCTCAACTAATCTCATTAATACAACCGGATAAAAAAAGTATATATACATAAAAAGAAAAAAGGAAGAAAGGAAGGAAAGAGAGAAAAAAAAGAGGAAGAAAGAAGGAATTATTGGCAAGTTGAGTGGTACTAGCAATTTTCCTTCATCTTTTGCCCAGCATCTTGAGTCTGATAAAGACCAACATCTGAAAACAATCATTGAAGCATATTAGGGTTTTTTTCCAAGTCATATCAAACTACAGTGTAATAATGAGACATTTACTCTGCAGTATTTTAGGGTTTAAACAATTTGCAATCTACTTCCAAGATGACTGAGATGGAAGCAGGAAGAACACAAGTTCTTTAAGTAACTTCCTCACTGTTCCCTAGTCATACACTGGGAACACTTGACACCCAATTGCATTCATCCTGCTGGAAGTAAATGCAAGTCATCACTTCGCATAAGGCTCTTGGTATGATTTCTGCCACAGCTGATAACAATGTCCTGTTGCTGATGAGCCTCAGTCAGTTTCATTTAGCAGTGAGAATGTCAAATTGTCAAGTGTTTTTAAGAGTGGAAGGTGAGAGACAACCAGTACCAATTTCACTTGGAGCCAGAGGGTTGAATCCTCCCCACACGTCCTCACTATACGGGGTAACTCAACGTGATGGGAGGCTGTAGCCACTGGAAAAACAGTGAAGACATTTTTTAAGATTACGCTCCTGGGAGTGTAAAAGGACAGTATCTTTGCTTATTCTTCAGAGAAACCCCAGACTGTCTCTAACAACAGCATAAAAATTAAATGAAATCCAGACATTAGACCTGAATATTCCTAGTCCATCTGTAATTCCTCTATTCTTCAGGGACTTCCTTCTGCCTGCTTATAGCACTTCTATTGCTTTAACTTCTCTACTGTTTCCAAATAGTGGTGCACAGTTCCTTCCAACAGAAAGAAATCTGTCCTGTAAAGAATCACAGTAGGTAATCAGGTTGCTTATGCTGTGCTCATACATTAAAGCACTGACAGTGCAAGCCAGGTCCTAGCAGACAAATGCCTACTTTACACCACTGTCCACAGCAGGGCTTTCCTGGGCTGAATGAGCAGAGGGAGTTGAATTTATCTCAGCTTCATTCCACCGAAGTCCCCTGTACTTCTTGCCAACAGAGAAAGCAAGGTGCCTCTTAGGTTCCTGGTAATTTAAATAGCCAGAAAAACACCTCAAACAAGGGGATTGCCTAGAAAAAAACATTAAGAAGGATTTAGGCTTGGAATTTAGGACTGCTGAGAGTAACCTACATCCTTTTGCATCTCTCAGGGAAGTTTTGTCAGACTGAGCCTGGCAGGGAAGCCAGCCTACTATGTCACCTTCTTACTGCTCTGCAACCAAGAGACATGTCACCTTTCAGGACTAGTAGCTTGGTGGCTTTCACTAGAATATGAACACCAAACACTTCAGAAAAATACCACCATAAAGATAGCTTTTCTCTTTATTAAACTTCATCTTCTGGTTTAACCTCAAGTAACTAACTTTCCACAGTCTGTTTTAATAGCTTCCTCTTCTGCTCTCCACCATCAGCTGCCTATTCCAAACCCCCTCTTCATGAGCAGAGGCCCACTACAGCACACAAAACACTTCACCTGATACAGCCCCAGCACTATCCTTTTATTTCCCATGTGCTGGATACCTGTTTAGTTTCCTCACTGCTTCTTTTCTCATGCATGTTATGGCATGGCATTGTCCACATGGCAGTCTCAGTTTCCAGCTGAGAAATAATCTTAGCAGGAGCTTTTCACTGAAGTTTTATTCACTGTTTTTGCAGTCTGAAATAATTACTACTATCTCCCAATTTCTAGGTGTTAATGACAATTTTGTGAGAGGGGAAGGAGTAAATCATAAAGAGGCCATGTTTTCTCTTTCCTCAACATCTGTCTCAAGTGTTCTGCCTACAGGGTTCTGTTGAATTTAGGAAGGGTTATTTATTTATTTTATTTTTTCCCCTCTTATTTTGCTCTCATGAGTAAAATAGAAAAGGAAAACAGCTGTTTGAGATAAAATCATCCTGCACAACCACCACCTGGTAATGAGACTATCCAAATTGCTAGCAGTAAGGATAAAAGTGAACAAAGATTTTTAGAAAATATGTCTTTCTTTTGGTCTTGGGCATATGCTACTCTCTAATTAATGCAGTTAAGGCTTTTTTTCATCACTGCAAAGGTAAATTTTTCCAAAGAGACTTAATGCAGCCATTAATGAAGCAACAGGTTTAAGAGAGAGCTGAAGTGCAGCGAGTCATTTAGTTTGGTACAGCAAAGCTATACTTACCAAGGTTTTTCTCTAAAGAGTTTAAAGGTGCAGCATATTTATATCATGCTACACCATCTGTATCAGGTTTGGAGCAGAAAAAGCACAATTCAAAATACTGCTCCTATGATACTCAAGAAAGCATAGATTTATGCAGTCATGAAGGGATTCCCATCATTATTTCCTTTATCATGTCCTTTGAAACATCAGCCTGATTTTATAACCTTGGGGTTTCTTCTCTCCTCCACTTATAAGAAATCTGTACTTCCACAAATGAAGAACAAGTGGGAAACAACCACAAAGATGGTGAGACAGTCTTAACTCCGCTGTTAAAACATGTTCAGAAAGAACAAAAAAAGACAAAAATCATTGATAGACCTTGGAAGCAAAAGCAGCACCTCTCCAGTTGCTCTCTAATCAGTCCCAGGTACAGATTTATTACGGGTTAAGAAGGAAAGCAGAATTGCTTTTACTACTGCCTGCCAAATGCATAATTGTAGCTGTTTAGGAAAGAATGTTCTCCTTTTTCCCAGCTTGTTGGAATGGTAAATTACTCTTTCCTTAGTTTTGTGGAAAAACACATTCTCTCTGGAAAGTAAACCTGATACTATACATACTTTGATTTTTATGCCATTTCTATTAAACAAGTTTAGCTGAGTAATATGTGATCTCCTTTGGTACTACACATGTGTATAATCAAATCAAAGGCCTGACACAGTTCTTCACATAACATGCAGTATTTTAAATACTGTCCTATTCAGACACCTGGTGATGAATTTACAAAAGCTCTTACCTGCCTGGAAAGGTTCACTTGAGTAACTCTGAAATGGCAAAGAGAAAAAGAAGGAAAAAGAAGGTGCATAAATTATTGTAGCCCTGGGGCAGTGTGTGAGTTTTACAGGGCTATTTATTTTGCTTTTCAATAAAAATGTGTAATAGACCCACTGGACCTATTACTTGCCCACTGGACCCATTACCTCTATTGAACAAGGGTAGCATATCTTAAAGAGAGGGGTGATTGGCAGCCAAGCTTCCTCCAGTCCAGCCAGGGCTGCACCAGGGCTGCAGCTCCTGCTAGCCTATTTCCCACCTTCCCACAGTGAGACTATGCAAAGACAGACAGAGAGGCTGCAGGAAGCCTTGGTATCAGAGTGGCAGCAGAAAAGTACATTATGGCCATGAAGAAAAGCAGGTGTGAGCTTTTTGTTGTTCAGCCAAGCGTCTTCACAACTTGAAACTGTTTAACAGGACAGGTCTGGCCAGGCAGAGCTGCAGCTGGGGCAAGATGTCCTCAATTAGAAAGGGATTAATGGCAATCTGTCCTTCCTGAGGTCTTGATCTAGTAAGCTGCTGAGCACCAGGACCCCAGCCTGGCCAAGCACAAAGTACAGGCTTATGTACTTAGAGTAAGGCACATACAAAAGTGCTCTCCAGCTAAATCTTTCCATGTTTTCCACACTCTGATAACATTCTTGTCACAGTGTTCAGTTCTTTTGAAGGTTAAACATATTTTACACAAATATTCTGACTTCATGCAATTGTAAAATAATTAATCTCCATAAACACAAATTTCAGAAAAAAATGGGTATTTTCTAAAAAATACTGGCAATTATAAATTCAATTTATTATTTAATTATTTCTTAATTTTAAATAAATAAATTTAGAAAGTCTTACTTTACTGATGTCCTCTTTGTGGTGGTGAAAACAGATACAGAGACAACACCATACTTAGCCCGTATTCTTACCAAGTCCGGAATGTGGCAGGAATGTGAAAGTACCCAGCAGTTTCCCAAGGAAGGTCTGCAGAATTACAGCATTCCTAGAAGAAACAGAATAAAGAGAACTTTTGACATCACTAGAAAAATTCCTACAAAATTTATTTTAGTCAAAATAGCTCTCACACTCCATGAATTTAGAAGGTTCAGGTGTGTTTCTCCTGGGGAAAAAATGGGAAATAAATTGCAACAACATAAATTCTTAACACAAAATGAATAAATAGAAGGAAAATTTGTTGGGTCCTGGGTTTTTTTTGGTTTCTTTGGGTTTTTTTTATTTTGTTCAGTTGGTTTGTCTGGGGTTTGTTTAAACTTATTTATTTTTAAGTTATGTCTAGCCCATGAAGGATGCATTTTACTTAAACATATTACAAAAATCTACCAGAGCAGCCATAAAAGTAAGTATTACATGATTAAACACCCACAGTTATGAAATTCTTTGTTTGCACAGGGTTCAAAAACTCTTTCAAAAAAATTAGCATTCTTACTTGCATTCTGTAGTTGTGAAAACTGATGAGAAATGGTTTACTTGTCCAAGGAGATATTGCCAGCCATTGGAATGGAAATGTTGGAGAATTCTGTTCCTTCAGCACATGGAGATTGTAGTTACAATGCTATTGCAAACAGCTTCAACAGATTTGTTTGCAGTACTGAAGTCTTCCCAAAATCCCTCCAGAACCAGAATCTATAGTTCACTTGTGTCTAGAACCCACCAAGAAGCTCCTGGCAATTTTGCATGAAGATACCTCATATCTTGATCTGCAGAGTTGTGTCAAGGCATAATGGCGTCCTCACATCTCAGCCACTCCTCCTCAGTCTGTGCTGCCTCAAATAAGAACCTTACAGTGCCAGGTTTGAAGCTTTCCTAACCCCCATTACTGCTAACTTTGGTCCCAGTGTACCAAAAAGCAATTTGGAAGCAGTGAAGGTCAACCCCTGGCCAGTGCTTCTATGAAGGGAGACTCTCTCATACACATCTATTTGGCACCTTCCTCAAAAGGAGTTCTGCTCAATGCTTTTAAAACATAAAATAAAGTCTTGAGCTTCCAGAAATGGCATATGGAGTTGCTAGGCTTTCTTTTGTGGCAGCTGAGGCCACAGGAAACAAATGTTCTTCAGTTCCCATCTGAGCAAATGTCCATGTAGCACACTTTTTCTACTCTTTTAATTCAGCCTCTAATCCTTCCTCTTAAAACATTTCATAGTAGTAGTTGTAATAATAATAATAATAAACTAATAATAATAATAATAAATTACTCTGAATACTAGTATATACACATGTTGGAACTGATATTTTTTTAATAATTTCCCACAGGAAAAAAGAAATCTATGTTAGAAATTTTCTAGTTTAGAATTTTCTAGTTTTTGGAAAAACTCTGAACAACAACAACAAGAAATCTGAAAATGCACTTAGATATTTGCTCTCTGTTTGTTTTCTTTTTATTGCACAAAGCAACTAAAGGAGAGAAATATCTATTTAAGTGCTAGGTAGGCTGCCAATGGTGATTTGTACTTTAATCTTTTTAATTTTTGGTTGTTTTTGTCTCTATAAAAAAATTATAAAGACTGTATGTAACATGAGCATGAAGCAGAGGATGAACAGGAATGAAATTCAGCCCCTGGGCTGGAGTCTAAAGCTGTAAAACAATCCTTCCCAGCCACTGTCTTGGCCCATAAATTGAGAATGAAGCCACTGAATTTTCTATTCCTTTATAAGGGCAGTGAGAATCCCTCACATGTAGCTGCCAAACCAGAGCATTTAAAAAAAAAAAAAAGCTGTCTCAGCCTGAAATAAATTAAACAGGTTTTGTTTCTTCTTGAAGAAATGAGAGGGGGGGAAAGAAATAAAGTGTTTGGGCCAATTGGGAACAGAACACTTCATTTAGAGGCACTGCAAATAAAAACCAATGAAGCTGGTCTCAGAAGGAGAGAAATGGGTCACTCCTTTTATCCAAGAGACCAGTAGTTAAAGCACCATATAAGACACAGGAAACCTGCATTCCACACCACTTGTGAGAATTTAATGTACAGCCTAACTCCCAGTCTACAGCTACTTCTACCATCTGTTAATCTCATTTTCTGAAATGAGGGATCTTTCATGGAACTGCACATGGGGGACATGGGGAGGAAGGGACTCAGTGAATCAGATCATTACATAACCACACAGACTGAAAAGGACCTCAAGAGCTCTCTGGGCCCACCTTCTACTCAAAGAAGGTCTATTCAAATCAGGTTGTGCAGGACAATGTCCCATTTAATCTTGAACAACTCCAAGGACAAAGATCCCACAGATTCACTGGATAACCTCATCCTATGTTTGACCAACCTCATGTTCAATCAAAAACCAATGTCTTACATCAAGAATTTTTGTATTTTCATGTGTTTGAAACAGTGTCAGTTACCTTCTGTCCTATCCCTGCACGCATCTGAAAAGAGCTTAGCTTTTCTTCTCTCTTGCTGGGCACCTGTAGGCAGAAAACAGATCCCTCTGAAAACTTCTCCTGGATTAGCAGACCCAACGGTCCCAGCCTCCCCTCAAATGGCATGGAGTTTGCTATGTGGACTGGAAAATCCCAAACTGGGCACAATATTTCACACATGCCACGTAGACAGGAAAGATCATTTCCTCCACTTTTGATTAGGTAAGGAAAGAGCCAACACAGCCCAGGATGCCCCTACCCTCCATTGCTAAAAGGGCACATTTCTGGCACATGCTTGATTTATCCTCCAGGACCTCCCAGATACTTTCCTTTAAAGCTAATATCCTCGGTGGTTATTACTGAAAGTCCAGGTGTCCAAAAATGCTAGATAAACACCTACTATATGCACAGTAAATCTGTGGATATGTGATTATTCAAACTGGAAGTCAATCCCATAGTCTCACACAATGAGGCTGTGAAGCCTTTGACATAGTTCCACACAACATCCTTCTCTCCAAACTGGTGACAGATGGATTTGATTGGCGGACTGTTCAATGAGGATAAGGAATTGGTTGGACAGCTGCATCCAGAGGGTAGTGGCTAATGGCTCACAGTCCCAACGGACATTAGTGACAAGAGGCATTCCTCGGGGGCCTGTACTAGGACCAATGTTATTTAATATCTTCATCAGTGACACAAAGGGATCAAGTGCACCCTCAGCAAATTTAGGATGACATCGGCTGAGTGGTGCAGTTGACACACGTGAAGGACAGGATGCCATCAGAGGGACCTGAACAAGCTCAGGAAGTAGGCCCATGGGAATCTTATAAGTATTAACAAGGCCAAGTGCAAGGAATGGCACCTGCATCAGGGCAACCTCTGGTATCAACACAGACAGGGGGATGAAGAGATCAAGAGTAGCTGTGCTGAGAAGGATTTGGAGGTGCTGTTGGATAAGAGGCTGAACCTGATATAACAATGTGCGCTTGCCCAGAAAGCCAAACATGTCCTGGGCTGCATCCAAACCAGCGTGGCCAGCAGGGCAAAGGAAGGGATTCTGCACCTCTGCTCTGCTTTCATGAGACCCCAGCTGGAGTGCTGCATACAGCTCTGTAGTTCCCAGCACAAGAAGGACATGGACCGACTGGAGCAAGTCCAGAGGAAGGCCATCAAGATGATTAGTGGGATGGACCACCTCGTCTATGAGGAAAGGCAGAGAGAATTAGGATTCTTCAGCCTGGAAAAGAGAAGGCTTTGGGGTGACTTAATAGTAGTCTTCCAATACCTGAAGGGAGCCTAAAAGACAGAGAGCGAAATTTTACAAGGGCATGTAGTGACAGGACCAGGGGGAATGGATTCAAACAGAAAGAGAGTAGGTTTAGAGTAAACATTAGAAAAAAAACCCTTACTGTGAGGATGGTGAAGTGCTGAAAGAGGTAGCCTACAGAATGTATGGGTGCCCCCTCCCTGGAAGTTTTCAAGGCCAGGCTGGATGGAGCTCTGAGCAACTAGGTGTAGTGAAAGGTGTCCCTGCCTATGGCAAGGGGGTTTGAACTAGATGATCTTTAAGGAGCCGTCCAACCTGAACCTATGATTCTATGATTTTTTTTTTTTTTTTCTGGTGAAAAGCTTGGAATTCTTAAGCGGCCATCACTGTATTTTCCTCTGGTACGTGTTATTAACTAACATAATAATGGAATTACATTAGTAAGAACTGTCTTGCAAAGAGCAAAAAAAGTTTTTTGATTGCTGATTTGGCAGTGATAGGATGGGAGTGATGGAATATTTAGGATCAGTTAAGATTAACCAAACATTGGTACCTCTAAAACTAAGGAATATAATCGATAATCTTTTGAAAATATACTGGTGTTAAGAGGGAGAAACAAGCCAAGGAAATTGTGTGGCACCTAATGACATGTTCAGTGATCTTCCCTCAAGGAGTGACTGACGCCACTACATATTGCTTCACCATTTCAGGTCCGTTACAAATGCAGCCATGCAAAGGTGGCTGGAAACCTTTCTTTCACTCTCTCACTTACCCATACATGCACATACATGCACATTCCCCCACAGACACACACAGATGTACTGCAAATTTCCATAATGTGCTTAAGGATATGAGGAATTATTTTAAAAGGCTAATTACTATCACTGCCTTTCTTATACTGTCCTACAGATTGCAGAGACTCCTTGAAAGCTCACTTACCCTTTCGTATCTTGTCTTCTGATAAAACACAAAATTGTGACTTACAGACTTGCATTATGGGTTTGTCCTCATTTAAAAACGCAGTGCAAAATTATTGTGTGCTTTTGTTGGGGAGAAGGAGAAACAGATACTGCAGCAGTATCCCTCTGTTATATGATGTATTTCCATAAAGATCATATGAACGTAACAGATATTTTGAGTGATACAGCCTAGAAACCTTCCATTTAAGCAGAATATGGATCATATAAAGAAACACAGCACATCATAGGGGCATTGAAAAAATTATCTTTTTCAAGGTGAAATTTGTTAAATTAATGTAAACCAACTGAAATTTGTTTACATAAATTTAAAAACATTCATGTGCTGGTTTTGCATTAATTGATTTGTGGTGCAAAGGGAAGAAGGAAGTGATTCTCTCTGAGAATAAAAGTTAAAGCATTAAAACAATGGCATTGTGAAAGACTACACCTTCAATTTCCTCAAATTTGAGAATTTTCGCTTCAGCTGGATTTATGAATAACGTGCATATAAGCAATGTGTGTGTATGGGTGTTAGATGGTAAATATATGTAAATATATATTTATGCATATATATCATAATCTAAAACTAAATTATATTATTCTACTTTAGACAAGTATTGAAATACCTCAAGAAACAGGATCCAAAGCATGTGGTTCAGGTACTCATAAAATTCAGAGAGCACTAAAAATATATCTTCCTTATATGGACTCTCAGCAGCATCATTAACATCAACAAACCTACACCTCAGATAGATTATCACTGCAGAGGTACAGTTTGGGAGAAAGATGTGCGTGCAGACACCATTTCACAAACTAGTTTGCGTGGACACAGACTTCCCCTTTAAGCCTGTGAACAGCAGATCATTTACACTGAGTTCAAGGGGATACTCTGCTGGGGCTGGGTTTCACATGGAGGACCTGATGAGGTCATGAGACCTTGCCTTTTGGCTGTGATTTGGGGCTCACCTCTGAGACAGGGGTTTGCCTG
This sequence comes from Donacobius atricapilla, assembly GCA_013397315.1. Classification (NCBI taxonomy): domain Eukaryota; kingdom Metazoa; phylum Chordata; class Aves; order Passeriformes; family Mimidae; genus Donacobius; species Donacobius atricapilla. Next base: position 631,730 of record WBMY01005581.1, on the reverse strand, counting down.
TTGACGCCTTCATACCGACTGTGCCATCAGCTGTAACTGGTTTTAAGCAGAAGGCTGTCAAATACAGTATCTGATGCTGTACCTCTCCTGGTCCAAGGTTTGCCTCTGTTCACCTCATATACCCAGAGAGGAGATTTGTTGGCAGACCACAGCCTGCAAGCAGTCAGTCAGTTTTATCTCTGGGTATGTTAAGTGACATAGCACATTTTAATGGCCCCTTTAGGTCATGCCTGACCATGCAGAATCTAAGATGCTCCTGGTGGTAGGAAACGGCAGCACTGCAGGTAGCACTTGCAGGCTTCTTTGCCAAGGTCATCTCAATTTTTGTGAAGTCCCCCAAAGTGCTATATAGGCTTAGTTGTAACATAACCAGTCATGACTCCTATCTGACAGAGACGATGGGTTCAGGGTTTCAAAAGAGCTTTCTATTCAAAACTAGCATGTTTTCTTTCCTCCCACTTAAAAAAAAAAAAAAACAAACCCTTTTATTACAGTTTTCATTTTTGCCTCTGGATTGCTTAGGTCATAGAATCATATAATCACAGAATCATAGAATTATAGAGTCATAGAATCATAGAATAGCATGGATTGTAAAGGACCTTAAAGATCATCTAGTTCCAGCTCCCCTGTCATGGCCAGGGACATCTTCCACTAGACCAGGTTGCACTGAACACCATCAAATGTGGCCGAGTGTGGAAGAATCCCCTCCTTTGCCCTGCTGCCCATGCTGCTTTTGATGCAGCCCAAGACAAAACTGGCTTTCTGGGATGCAAATGCACATTGCTGGATCATATCCAGCCTCTCATTCACCAACACCCCCAAGTCTTTCTCAGCAGGGCTGCTCTCAATCTGTCCATTCCCTAACCTCTGTTGATACTGCAGGCTGCCCTGACCCAGGTGTAGGACCTTGCACTTGGCCTTGTGTAACGGGTTAAAGGTTGAACCAGGCAGAAACACCAAAAACGTGGTCGCTTCACATTCACCAAATTTGTATTGTTAAATTTAGTGCAGCGGTCTACTTTCCCACTATGGAATAGGATTAGAAGAAAGGCAAAACAGGCTTAACTTAAAGATAGAAACAGTTAGATTTATTAACACACACTAAAGGGCAAACAAAAAAACCCCATGAA
>WBMY01005581.1:591205-630219 GCA_013397315.1 Donacobius atricapilla | reverse complement strand
GTGGCTCCCCTTTCTCTGCCGGTATCTGCTGGGCTCAGGGACCCGGCTCAGCTCCAGCCAGGGCCAGCCCCGGCACGGCCGCCCCGACCCGGCCCTGGGGGCAGTGGGGCCTAAGCTGGGCCCCGCTGCTCCCCCACTCTCGATGTTACCTCATGGCAAGCCCGCAGCTAAAGAGAGCTTGATTTAACTCCTGTGTCCCAGAGGTGTACACTTGTATCCAATTGGCCAACCTGGCTGTCAGTTTTAAAGCAGATCACTAATTGGTTTTTACCATTCATGCCAAACCAATACACCTTGTTAATCCTCATGAGATTCCCATGGGCCCACTGCCTGAGCTTGTTCAGGTCCCTCTGGATGCCAATCCCATCCTTCAGGTGTGGTAACAGTACTACTCAGCTCCGTGTCATGTGCAAATTTGCTGAGGGTGCCCTTGATACCCTCTTCTATGTAATTAATGAATATATTAAATACTACTGGTACCAGTATGGGCTCCTGATGGCCACCACTTTTCATTGATGTCATTTGAGACTCAGAGATGTTGACCACTGCCCTCCAGATGTGACCATCCAATCACTTTCTTAGTCATCAGCCCACTCATAAATCCCTCTCCCCAAGCTAGAAAATAGGATATCGTGGAGGACTGTGTCAAAAGCCTTACAGAAGACCATATAAATGACCATTAGCCCTTCCCTCATCCACCAAAGTATTCACTTTATCATAGAAGGCCACAAGGTTGGTCACATAGGACATGACCTTGATGAGGTCATGCTGGATGTCTCAAATCACCTCCCTGTCCTCCATATCTGTTCCATGATCTTCCCATATACAGAGGTGAGGACACGTCAGTAGTTCCCAAAGTGCTCCTTTCCACCTTTTATAAAGACAGGTACAATGTTTCCCATTTTTCAGTCACCTGGGATTTCAGCTGACTTCCATGACTTTTTGAATATCATGGAGAGTGGTTTGGCTTGTAAATCATACATTAGTACACAGGTTCTTGTCAGTCTCCTTCAAGCATTGCTAAAGGTTTAATGCTTTACAATTCACCAATCTTGATGTTCATAAACCACTAGGAAATTATTCATGCCTAGGCTAACTCTTTACAGGTGTTCTTCGACTGATCATAATATGTTGTGAAATACAGAATATTACTCAGCTGGAAGACCATCAATGGTATTTTTTCATTAAAGGTGATTAATATTTGGTCTGTAAAGTTTAATGGCTTCACAGCCCTTATTTCTTTTCACTGTTCAGACATTTGCACTCACTCTTACCATGCACACATGCATTTAACTGACATTATCAGCAGAATTGGGCTATGATTCTCTGCATGTATCAGTTTGTATTTCTATGTATTTCCATGTACTTCTACAAGGATGTAACTCTGTGCATATTTACATACGATACACACAGAGGACCATGTCTCACTTTTTCCCAGTAAGTGTTTCTCTTATCTAGAGATGGTAACTTGCTATATCTGGATTTCAGTTACTTCCAGGAAGGAGTAATGAGGAACCTGAATTTTAGCTTAGGGCATGTAGATCAGGTTTTGCCAAAAAAATGAGAAATACAGAATCTGACCCTGTACTTTATGTAATAGGTTATCAATAAAATCCTTTTTATTCTAAAAATGCAACAAAACTAAAGTTGAATTAATTTCACATATTCTTAGCAATATGAAAATTGAGCATCCAGCCTAAGGTGGTCACCAGAGCTAGATATAATGTCACTGCAAGTGTACTGTTTATTGTACCGCAATAAACCTGTACAGGGCAATTGATCCTCAAAATGAGCATCTAAAATAGATGGAATGAACTGCCTCCAAAACACATGTGCCTCTAACTGCAGTGACTATAAATGGACTCTACATGACCATTTGAAATAGGACACCCCACTGCTGGAAGACTGAAATTAGGTTGAGACATATCCCACCTGTGAGAAATAATTTCTTTCCAAGACAAATATCACAAGTATATTTAAAGATGCTTAAGCCCCTCTGGTTCTGCTGAGATGCATCTTTAAGAAACTCCAACTCCAGGTTGTACTAAGTAGGAAAGGTGGCTGGAAAGTCCTCAAAAATTAACCTGTTATTGTGTTTCTCAATATCTTTGAGATATGTCTCTAACAGATAATCTAAAGAACTGAGATGTTTTCTCAACAACTTCAGAAACCCGCGGTTGTAACACAGCATTGCCATTTAGCAACTCTTCCTTAACAGAAGTTTTAGTATTCCTGTACTGCCAAAGGGTGAAAAGAAATGCCAGCTGGAAAGGAACATGACAAATGAAGGCAAGGATGTTGCAGTACACACTGTAAATACAGAGAGGTGACCTCAGGCTTCAAGAATCCTGTCTCCAGAGTTAAAGTAACAGAGGCTTCGAAACACAAGCCTATAAATGACTGATGAGATTCAGTATGGTCCTTTGATGCTGCTGACAAGCCTACACACTGGATGACCAGTCTGGCCCAATTATAAAGTCTCCACCAATGCTAAATAACAAATGTTAAAAATCTGTACAAAAGCATCAAAGTCACAGGTGCTACAAAGGGGGGAAAAAAAAGAAAAAAAAAATCAACAACCAAAAAAACATATAGAAAATAAAGACCATTGGCAATATCCTAGATGATAAATCCTGGAGACCTAAAGAAAGTAAAAAGTTAAAGGTTATTTAGAAAGGGCAAAATAAAGGGTCATTATCCAGAAGTTGTATAAGCAACACTGTACACACAAATATATATATATGTATATGTATCAGTAGGTACATAGGAAGATATGTAGTTAGATAGATTGATAGATATTGAGATAGATAGATAGATAGATAGATAGATAGATAGATAGATAGATAGATAGACAGAAGAATGTAGGAAGGCCTTCCAAAAGATGTCTAATTGCTGACCTGAAGCTGAGCAGGAAAGTATGATTAACTGAAGGACATTAAATGCCTTGAAATGCTTTTGTCCCTAAAAAACTAATACTTTGTTTTATTACTTAGTTTAAGAGAGCAGGCACAAGACTGGCACAGTCATATCATAAGAAACCATTTGTCAAACCATGGGCTAGTCCAAAAGAACAAGGGCTGGCAGGTCTGTGAGATAAGAGTTTCATGCCGGATCATAGAGTGTGAGTCAAGTCCAAGTAGATTTGTAGCTTGGAAATTCTAAGCAAAATAAAATATTGTATCGATTAGAAAGACACTTAGTATAGGGGCAAGAATATTCCAGAGTCAACCCCTTGGTTTGCACACAGCAACAGCTTCTTCAGACTTAGCTTCGTGCACTGTGAGATGTTCCAGTGACTCCAAAGGGAGTTAGTATGCCAGGTAAAGCCCATATGAAGTCTTTATAGGATATAAAAACTCCACTAAAACTGCCTTACCTATCAAATAGCATATGTAGTCCTGACTGAGTTTGGCAAAATATGTAGATGTTCATATTGCAGGAAATTACACCATTTATTGTAAGATGCTCTAATGTAAATGACTGCACTAAAGAAGGTGGATTTATAAATTTTCCCCAGCCCCGTACATTCTTGGAATTGCCCTAGCTATGCACAGATATCATACCACCATATTTCAGGGTCAGATACCTGAGCAACAATGTGTCTGGTATTTGTTTGGATTAGTAATTTAGCCCAAGAATTTGGTCTGTAAAAAATCTATTGAGAAAACTGGAATGCTAACTACAACTTTGAAAAAATATCGCCTAGGTCTCTTGAAGAATGTATTGTCATTCATGAGCTCATTTTTTTGTTCACGTTTTGGTAAAGGAAGACAAAATAATTGGCATGAAAAGGCATGAGGCATTAGATAAAGGTCAAATGCCAAATTATATCAAATTATACATAAAGGTATTTCCTGTGATTTAACATATCAGTAAGATATACATATTTTACTATTTCTACCATGTTCTGTACCAACACATAAAAAAAGGAAACTGAACAAAGAAAATGCAAGAAACTTAGCTTATTAACATGAGTATCTCTTTTTACCATGTTCATTCCAATTCAATCCTCTTTAGCAAACTATAGGGACAATTGCCTAATTACGGGTAATTAAAGGTTTTTCTCTATCAGAAGAGGTGATGTGATATCTGATTTTTAATTATGAATAAATCTTGGTCTATTCATACCTGTAGCCTTCTAATTAACTTCTAAAATATTTATGAAGGGTTTAAGAAAACAGCCCTGAATTTAATTTTATGTTTCTTAGCAGTGTTGTTAATAGAATAATGGATATTATATCCAGTTATTTGGGTATAAAACAATCCATGACTACTGAGGAAAAGAAAAACGTCTTGGAGAGCAGAATCTCACTGGAAAAATTCAGTATTTAAGTTTATAAGCTCATTTACTTGCAAACTTCACCATAAGTGGTTTTCATGTCTGAATAATATTCCTACAGTAACTGTTATAGTTAACTGGAACACATCTCATCTTTGGGTTAGATTTTTCATCATCATCCAGGGATTAGCAAAATTATCTAACAAATCATAAGTGTGCCTGACAATCTATTATTCTTTCATCCATAGATACAATCCTGTCCAGAGGTACATGCTGCTGGAATGCCTATAAAGATGTTCACATATGCTAGCAAATAACACACATACTTACAGGTTTAAAAATTGGTAATCAAATGTCAATACATTGCAGCAGGTCAAATTACCAGCAAATGTTTTACTAATTAACAGTAGAATATTATCCAATCAAAAAGAAAGGACTTATTTCCCAAACTACAGCATGCCCATACTTTACACATATTTTTCAAATATGAAAATGTAAGAGCCGGTGTGATGGCAGCACACATTCATTATTTGTACAGAAACACCATTTTCAGCAAGCTAAGTAAAAACATCCAGCAGAAGCAGTGTGTGGGAAACTGTTTTACATACAGGAACTCATTTTCATATGGGTTCATTTTTACGGTAAATTTTTTGGAGACTAGGGGGAAAAAAAGGTCTGCATAAAGTTGATTTTAGCCTAGGTAGTGGAGGAAAATACATGCACGGACTCCCAAGTACTACTGAAAAACGTTGTTTGGTTTTGATAGACCAAATATGCATGCTTGAAAAAACATGCCATAAATATTTTCTGGTGGGGGAAGAAATGATGACACAGGATACAATTGCATTTTTTTATTTTCTCCATAAAATCACTTTTCTGAAACTGCAGAATTTTTAGTCTGACAGTGTGTACTTGCACATATAAAGAAATGAAAGTCGGAAAGATGAATTCTCCCGTTCACAAACAATCTAAAGGGGAAGTACGGAAAAAAGATTATACTGTTTAATATATTTGTATATACCATTATAAGGGCTATGTAAGACTGTATTCTGGTTTTATAGAAATATAGCACACCAGAAAATGCTATTATATTCTCACATGAATCCACCATCATAATAAAAAATGGCTTCTTTGATTTCAGGGAAATACACCTTCTACTGATTATGGAACATAAATCCATTTTACACTTTTGAAATTCATCCAAAAGAGCTGAATCACAGCAATTTTCAGTGGAAATACCAATAAACAACATGGGTTTACATGCATATGTAAAAATTAAATACTCATTTAAGGCTAAAATGTGACCAAACCATTTTAAATGGCTTCTCTACTTCACAAACCGCAAGCACCTACACAAAATTAGTCAGCATCTAATGACTTTAAAAAACACCGAAACAATAACCATAAAACTTTAACCTCACCCTTAACCTCATCCTGCCAGACGCTTAATCTTGCTATAGTTTTACATGTATTTAGTATCAGTAATCATATTGATATTTCTTAATCGTTCTTCCCCTGTGCCCTGATCTTGCTTTATGACACTGTCTACTGTTGGATCTCATTCTAAACCCAATTCACTACAATAGTATCAAACAATCAATAATGCAACTCTACGCTTGTATAAACAGTGCACTGATACTCTCCACACACATCTCCCACCTCTTGCACCGCGGTTAAGGTGCAAATGACTGAAAGATCCGTTTGCAAGGTTGGCTTTACACCTTGTGGTTATTTCCATTGAACCTCCAGAAATTTTGCAGTAGGTAACATCACGTATTTGACTGGCAAATGTCTACAAGTCTGGGATCTCAGCTGATTAACTAATGAAGGGGGCATGAAGAAGCAGTGGGAGAGGGCAGAGGGAAGATGGGGAACCATCTCCTTTCCACCTTCACAAAGAATGCAGGCTGATGCTTAGGTAAGGAAGATGAATGAACAGTTAACTTCTTTATGGTGTTGCAATACATAGTGACACAAAGCTGCTGGCTCCTGCAGGGTCTGCACAAGCATAGGGCATCTGCATGTTTTAACATGCAGACATCAGTGTAGAGCCAGGACCAAGTGCCAAACCATGCAAACCCCTTTCACAACACCCCCCCACCCCCTATTGCTTTCTGGAGGCTTAGATGAACAATTGCTAATGGCATGTACAAGGGTTGCTGGGAGCAGGCTCTCTGCTTGCAAATCACCAGAGCAAGGGATTTCAGGGAACATCTGACAGAGTACCTGAGTGCTTTAGGAACATCTAGTGGGAAGTTCCAAGCACACTTGGCAGAGCCATTTAAGGACGCCACTAAACACAGAATAGAGCTCAATTAAAGACAAATGAGAACATGGCACCAGCTCAGGATCATTTATTGTATGATAATGATGTTGCAACACTCAAAGAAGCTTTGTGCTGCATATGTGAATAAAAGCAACTCAAAGCCAATATAGTATTTTACATATAGATTATTAATATATATACTAATATTAATTTTCATATATAAAAAGGAATTTCCATGTACATATAAAAGAAATTTACATCTATATGTGTATATATATGTGTGTGTGTGTGTGTTTGCATATTTGTTTATATGTACATATCAGTGAACAAAAAGATTTTCTGCAGAGATATGAATTTTCAAACCAGAATGTCCTATTTGTCTGGGTGTGCATATATAATCTTTGGTTGCTAGTAGCTGTAGTTAAATTAGAAGCATTTCTAAGGCTGTTACATTTTTTAAGGACCATTAGTCCTTCTGGAGCTCATGCTATGTGAATAATGAATGTATCAGTCATACTGCAATGGATAAACCAAACCGCAAACACAAACTTTTAAAGCCTTGCTGTTTCTTTCTAAAGCAACTTTAATCTGTGCTTTGCCAGTCCATGTGCTTATTCCTGGCTGTTGAGTAATGTGCCTAGCTTGTTTCAAGGGTTTACACTTGCAACCTAAAAATCAATTATATGAAAAACAATAAAAATATTCTTATTGCATGCCATTAAAAAAAAAAAAAAAGATACAAAAGGTTAAGCAGAGCAGCCGGCATCTGCACACTAATGACATGATTGTTATGATAGGTGTTTGCTTTACCCTGGAGTGGTAACATTATAATTCATCCACTGCTGAATGAGTGGGGACAATTAATGCAGTCAATGTGTCCCACGTGTTCCCTGCAGCATTAACAAGGCAGCTCCAGGCCCCTCGGCATACACGGGGCTGAAAATTGAGCCGGCTCTCCCGTTGAATGTGATCCTGATTACCTCCGCGGGGGCCACCTGCTGCTTGGTGCCTGGCGGCTCCGTGCGGGGCCGCCTCTGCCCGCGGGGCCCCCGGNCGCCGGCCCGGGCCTCGCACTGCGCCCGCCTGCGCTGGGGTGCCGGCGGTGCCGGGGCGCCGTAATGCTGGCGGAGTTTTCCGGCGTTCAAAATGCGCTGCGGTCGTGCGGCTGAAAGTGGCTGGCACCTGTGTGCGGTGGGAGACCAGCTGGTTGAGTCCTGCAGTCTGTCTCCAGTGACAACGGACATCAAGTTCTCTGGTTGTTGCAGTGCTCCTACAATAAACCCATGAAACAACACGAAAACGGGCTTCCATCTCTGAGTGCCAACAAGTGATGGGACCTCACCGCGCCCTGCCCAGGTAGTGACAGGTGAGGGCCATGCTTGCAGCAGCACCGTGGTGCTTTTCATCTTCTCAGGCTATCCCCAAAAGCAGGAGGGTTCCTGCGAGGCTGTGATCAGTTCTGCGCGTCTGTGCCGCTGCAGCTGCGGTCAAAGGGGCACGGAGCAGCAGCATCAGGGATCCATGCCTGAAAACAGGAGGAGCCAAAAGGGAAGAGAGAGGTGAAAGAGCCGAGTGGTACCAGGTTGGCACTGCCGTGCTGCAGGGTGGCAAACACAGGTTTCATTATTCTGTAGTGTGAGCTTCTTGCACAGGAAGTTTGGAGGGGCTTAGCAATCTGCTTCCCTTTGCCCTCTGCTAAGTGGAGGGCATTTGTTTCATGAATATTCCATTACCCTGCTGTTCCCTATAAGCCCTCAACCAACTTTTGAAAATAAACAAGTGTACACACTTCTCGGCAGCATCATCCGGGCCTTGCTTTCTTTTTTTTCCTCTCCTCTAAAGAGTAAAAAGTGCCAGATGTTTTTTGCATGTAATTCGTAATTTCTTAGATAGATCTCACACAAAATACGAAAGTGTACTGCAGATAGATCCCAAGGTACTATCATCTCCTCATGACTGACTATTAATCTGCAGTTTACTGATTTGAATTATTTTAAGAAACTCACTTCTTCCTTAAAGCTTCCCAACAAGGGCCACAAAACTCCTTTAAAAAGCATATTTTGATTCCTGGAGAATATGCCACCAATGAACATTATAAATCTGAACTATGACTAGCTGTGTTACTGCATAAGCCAGCTGGAACTAGGCCAGGATCATTTTCTCTATTTGTAGACCACACAGCCAAGGTAACATGAAAGAAATAGAGAAATTTCTATGTATTATTCATATTAATTATTTGTATTCAGCTGAGGCTGGACTTGTGATATGTATCTTAACAGATGTGTCGTTCATATAAATGTGCAAGAAGTGGGATTTCAGTTCTGGAGGGATATTTGTGTTTCCAGACCTGCTTGCTTTTCATTTAAGTTGAGCACAAAAATCTACCTAAAATAACAGCAGAAGAAAAGGTAGCCAATATTTTCATGGTTTTCTTCCCATTATGCACATCTAAGCCACTTCCAAATCTGGATTTTAATCTAATATTTAGCTGATGTTATGAGTTGGAGTGTCTGAGTTTGCAATCTTAGACTTCTGTCTTGTCATCTCTTAAGATACTGGAGATAAGATGACTTGCCTCAGGGAGAGAACTGGAAGATGAGTCTGATGTTATCACGAAGGGCTCAGATAATGTCAGTGTCTGTGTACTTGTAGGTAGGTAGAAGAATATTTGGTGGAATTTATCCAAGAGGAGTAATAAGGTGGCATCATCCAAAATTTAGAGGGTAAGCAGAGCACGCAAAGGAATATGATTCTTCCGCAAGTAATAAAAGGAAATTGGTAGGTAAAATACAAGCTTTCAAAAAAAAAAAAAAAAACCAAACCCTTTTTATTTTGCTTTTGCTTACAATGGAATGATATTTTTATGAGAAAAAAACTCCACTGTTTTAAAGGAAACAAAACTGTACTCAGAAAATTGTAACTCATTAAAACTATTTCTCAACTGGTTTCACAACGCAAGAAAACTCAAATGCCCTAACTCCCAGACCAGAATCCACCCACTGGGTTATTTGCCTCCCCAGAGGAAACAGATAATTCTGATGCCATGAAAATAATACTAGTGCATGAAATTCCGATTCCTAAGGATATTAGCGTCTTTTCAGTCCTGATTTAATGAACAAATTTAGTTCAGCATCTCAGCGAGCAATTTTTTTTTTACTGTGGGACTTCCAATTCAAAAGGAATTTATCAGCTTCCATCTGCTATTATGAAAAATACCAAAATTAGAGGTTTTATTAAAGAAACCTGAAAGCTGCAGCCACTGAACTTTGAGCTAGAAGCAATGCTTGGTAACTCCAGGCTGTAAATAATTCTCTTTCTCTAAGAACTGGATAAAAAGTTAGACATGCAGTGCTGTGTGATCATTGATTTTACCAGCAGCTGGTCAGGTCAGGAGGAGCAGAAGAAAGGCTATGGCAGCACAGCCAGTGAATAAATAGCTGGCTCAACCCAGAGTGTAGCCAGTTTGTTCTGAAAAAAGATATCATCATATATATGACCAAGTGTACTGCACCATGCTGCAGAGGCTTTACTTAAGGCTCTACTCAGACTTCTCTGTCTAGAAAATAAAAATACAGTGTGAATAACATTCAAACCTTTATTTTGGATCAAACCCAATGGCATTTGAGATTTTCCCCAAGATGAGTCAATTCATACTCATTTCAGCATGAGTATAATTGACTAGAAGAGTGCTCAGCCCCAAAAGCTGTGTGAAGTCGTGTTTAAGCTGTTATTGTAGGTGTAGCAGGCCTTAGGAAGTGGGAATGTCAAAGTTTCAACAGGTTCCTTACTTCAGTTTTGAATAAATTTTGAATGTGTCCCACAGATTTTTTTGCTAAATCTACTCTAGATCCTGGCTCAAGATTGAGTGGTTTCATATCACTCTTCCCTTAAAAACTTAGCATTCTCCAGGTTTCATGTGCATTGAGGCCCCTACCTGGATCTTTTAGAGAGTATCAATTTGGAGTCAAAACACTAAGATCAGAGATTGCGTCCACGTTTCTCAACTTCACTGCTTGGTCTGCCCAGTTTTTGGAGTAAAACCTTTTTTGTAATTCAGTGAATGTCAGCAACTGGATTCTTCCCTGTGCGGTTACACAAGACACCCGTACAGAGGTAACCTTTGTCAGTCAGGCATAGTCCTGCCTCCATAATGCCCATTTGATAAATTATACATGGGTACCTAATGTACTGTCATAAATTATTATAGGCTCTTATAGCCCTGCATTTTATGGTGATATGTCATGGCACAGGAGCAGACAATATCTTGTCCCAGAAAATGCCATGGACTCTGAGATGGCATTACAAATTCTACCAGTAAAAAATAACAAATTAAGAGCCCTAAAAGTAGAATACTTGACAACGCCTTCCTTGATTGAAGAAAATGCTCCTAATGAAAGCGAGCTGTTGCAGGAATCAGTGCATTGGTGAGCAAGAGACAGAGTTTGATTTAGGATCCCCTCTGGCTCTTTTGTTCCCCAAGCAATCAGAAGGAGCTTTGAGCGCTCAGTCCCTAGGGACAGGCAAGCCTTACATCACTTACCAACCACGCCTCGTGTGATTAAGGGAAGAGGTAGAAGCTTTCGAAAGGGTTTTCATCCAGTTGTTTTCACTAGGAAGCGGCTGAATAATACTTTCAAACTGTGGACTTAAAACATATCTAGAAAGGCAGGATGAAGAAGGGTGACTGGAATAAAATACCTGAAAGATGCAATAGCCATGTCCTGTCCCAGGGACAGAATGCAATGAGAAAATTTAGGATCACTTCAGATGGGTCTGCTTTCTGTCTCAAGATAAATATTAATCATTTAAGATGCTTCTCCTCAACATATGTTGCAGCTATACCTAGAAGGGGCTGTAGGACAGCACTCAGGAAGAGGTACTACTCAGTGTAAAAAGAGTTTCTACAGCTGCACCCAAAGACTCTGAAGTTTTCTTTCTCCACCAAAGTGCAAACTCATGGTGCTCACAAAGGAAACACATTTAATTTTAAATGTCTTAAATTATCTGAAATGGACAGGATGATAGATATATGTGTTTAAGATGTTCTCATACCTTAGGATTTAGAAGCCTTTTTCTTTTAAAGGATTTTTAACATTTTACATCAGAGATGCATTGATTTTCATCCAGTTTTTCTGAAACACACTTAAGCTGTACAGCAGAACTGTAAAACAACAGTTGGCTGAAAAAGTTTCCCACACATTTTAGTGGATAACTACTTTTCCCTTTCTTTAAAAAAAAAAAAACAAACAACACTTACTTCAAGTGATTTACTTTTTCTTTAAAATGAAATCAACGTATTTGATTTACAGGAGAAATTTTACAGCTTTACAGAGGAAGATTAACTGTTTAGAGGGTAAAATGTAAAACTTCCTTTTTTTCTTTTTTCCTGCCTACTTTTTCTCTACCACAGTGTCAGATCAATTGAAGGAAAGAGTTCACCAGTCTAACTTAAAGATTTATTGATACAGATTTAGAGCCATAGTGTAAATGATATTACAATCAGGAAAATATTTCTCATGAAACCAGAAATGCCATACTTGAGAGGCCAGAAACGTTTTTACACAAAAAATTAAAAACCTCTTCTTCTTACGTCTTAGTCTGTTTAGACATTTTGGGGATTCTTTTTTAATATACTGCTTCAGCTTAATGCTACATGTGCCTTGCTGTCTAAAAGAGAGCAGTTTTCTTGAAAATGTGTGAAGTGACTATAATCCTTATTTTTAAGAAACTCCAGCACTTTAAAACTTGGGTAGCAGATCCTACCTTACAGTAGAGATCAGTGAATGTCTGATGTGTGAAATAGGGACTTGGGTACTCTTTGGGTTGGTTGTGTGTTATAATGCCATGGCAGTGAGTACTGTAAGCAGTCAATAGTACTTTTTAGTAAAAGCAGATGTACAAAGTTCAGTCTTTATAATTGAGATGGTTACCAAGACAAAGTCATATGGTAAATGTGGAAATTAATAAATAGCAACTAAAGATGAAATATTTGGTAGTTAGGAAATGTTGTGTCTGAAGATTTTTAGGCTGCTATCCAAGAAATAAGCACTGATCACCTATTTCTACTTTTGCAAATAAAGAAATTGAGATCCAGGAAAAAGTGACTCACATAAATGTAGTGATGACAAATGCCATGACATTTCTTGGCAGTTTTCTGTGGATTAGCTAATGCAAGTAGTTGACAGTCACTCACCAGGAAAAAAAAAAAAAAAAAAAAAAGCTGGAATAAAAGGAATAATTTGATCAAAAATAATTGTACCAGAGTACATATTACACCATGCTTAATAACATCTTAAAGAGCAGTGCTTCATGTGCTGGATTACTTGATAGTGGAAGAAAAGCATTAGGTGAGTGGAACCATCCTTTTGATGTCATCTTCTGAATTTCTGGCAAGCACTAATGGCCCTTCTTCCACATGCAGATAAAATGCAAGGTCAGACTACCTCTAGTGAATATTTGGCAAAGCTAAGAGATTAGAAATGAGCACTGATCAACATCTAATTAAATTTTAGTCTTCTTCAGGATAAATCTATCAAGAATTGACAGAGTGACATTGAAAACAGACTTTCTCTTTGGTGTTTTTATTTTGTTGGTTTGTTTTGGTGGTTTTTATTTCACAAAAGGGGAAATTACCCTCAGTGACCTCAGGTAGCTCCCACTGATATTAGATCCTTCCACTGACATCAAAAGAAATTGGGTTGAACCCAAGCATTCTAGAAATAAAAGAGTACATGGAAAAAAATCAATTTGCAGAAATAGCAAAGGCTAACAACAAGAGAAAGCTGCTTGGCTGTCTTCCGAAAGGTGGTGTATGAAGAACAGATTCTCTCTCTGTTTACAAATACATCATATTTTATAAGAACATAAAACACAGGCCTGAAGTGAGACTTCTGCAGTTCTGTCAGAGATTTCCTTAGGCTGAACCATGATAACTGCAAGACACTTGGTCAGATTAAAGTGATTTACAGAAGTTCTGGAGATCTGGCCCACTGTATCTGTAGGGAAGTTGCTTTATGTGACTACAGCTCCCCTGTGGCCTGTTTTACCAGCATATACAGGCATCAGGGCAGATGAAATTTCATTCACTAGTGTGTTTATGTTCAGAAACAACTAGCTAGGCAATCCAACACCAGTAACTTCAGCCAACAGAGTGTTTCTGTTCATGATAACATTCTGGGTTTGGGTTTTGGGTTTTTTTTTTTATATTTGCTCACTAAAATTGCTGATGATATTTGCTAATTTATTGTCCTCCTGCGAGTGGTATCTCCCTACAGCAGAAAGAACTCAGTTTTCTTATCCTTGTTGAAACTGATATACCTCAAGGGACCCAAAATTCATGCAGCTGCTTCAGACCAGCAATGAGTAAAGGAACATCACCAGAGTGGGATTTACAGCCTCCTCTGACCAGTGTTAAATACCAGTTCAACAAATCTAAGTTACAGTCACAGGTAGGAGGCAGCTAGAAGGGTTGGAAGTTGGTTAGAAAAGGCTTTTGTTGTCATAGATGCTGTAATGTTGCAGTATACAAGTATATGGGTGCAACAAAAAAGGATGTAGCAAGAAGCACTCTGGTCTGTAAAGAAATTCAGAACAAAAAAAAAAATCTGAAACTGCTAGAGAAATAAGACAACATCGTGCCAAACTTTCTACTGCGCACTTGCAGCTTTATAACATTTAACTTTTTGAAAAATTTTAGAATTCAATTACTTTATTTCTTAAATATGTTTCAGAGCCTTAACACATCTAATAACAGCAGATCAATAGGCTCATTGCCCTACAGTGCATCACAGCAGCAGCAAATACCTATGTTATGAAACTAAGTGAATTTACTGGAGTGTAAACCCCCAGTGAGTTGTCTGTAATCAGCCAGCAGGCCTTCAGGGCAAGAGAATTAATGTATTTTAATATTTTAGGTTATCTTCCATATGGCATAATGCTATACTCCATCTGTATGTGTGAGTGTGCAAACAAATGTAGGAGCCTTTTTTCCAGAAATAATTTTCCGTTAGTGGAATCTCACCTGCATTCTAATGTCTTTTATCATCTAGCCCTTGAAACAAACAAAACTTGGAAGAGTGTAAGTCTACAAATAGCATTAATGTCTGTAGAGCTTAATTAGATGATTTCAGATCTTCTCTTTGGAGTTTTGAAACACCTTTTCTGTTCTATTATAAAGAACACCGCCATTAAAAAAAAAAAAAACAAGGCATCCTTGAAAGAGAATGTGGAACCTATCGCTGAATCACAAAACAGCATGTCCAAGGCTTCATATAGACATTGTCATTTAAGCGCTTTGAGAAAGTTTAGCTCCTGTGGTATCCCTTTGTGGACATACTGGCACAGCAGCCATTGGCCACAGGGTGTCTAGTTGGCTTAATGTGCTCAGAAACAGCACTTAGTAAGAGCAGGTAAAGGGTGATGCCAAAAGAGAAAACCTTATGCACATTCATAGTTACATAGGCATTTATACTGGTTCCCATGGAGCATTACAGAGAACTTTTAATAACTTTTCAGAACAGTAGTGGGGAGGCAACAAAGGGGAGCAAGCATCCCTTGCTGAATCTTTATGTCCTGATCAATAGTCAGGATTTCACTTCCTTGCGTGCCCTATTCTTGGCTTATGCAGACCTGGTGTGCAGTAAGCTCAGCAGTAGAGGTGTCAGTGACAGCTCTGTCCAGGGACTACAGAGCTTTCCCATACCTGGCTACATCAGGCTGATTAAATCTCCTGGCAGAAATTCAAAGGAAGTAATTTTGGCATCAGCATTAGATAATGTCCACTATTAAAAAAAATGTAGGTTGCTAATGATTTAAATTCAGGCTTACTTTATGAGCTGTACAAACTAGGACAGCAACACCCTCCATTTGAGCCTGCAGTAAAATATTTTTAAAGTCAGGCTTTTTAAGTGAAAGCAAAGGCTGCAACACTGTCAGCACTGCCATAGATTCATCAAGAGACATTACAGCTTGACAATCACACATTGGCTGTCATCGGCCTTTGTAATAGAGGTATTATTTACTACTTCAAGAAAAAATAAACAGCACTATTTGTTTGATCCACATCTCAGAGAAGAAACAAACTGCAGAGACTCAGAGCGGCATTGTTAACTAGCACTGTTGGATAAATTCTTTTATGCAAAAAGGAAGAAATTTTAAAATCAAGTTACATAACAGACCACCTTTTGTAGCATTTTTTCTACTGAATCCTGAAATTATTAATGCATTACTGATATTGTAATCAACTCATTGAAGCACTGGTGCTGTGAACAGTAGGATGGAATTTACAGAAGAAAACTCCCTTTCCAGAGACACGCTGTTCAGGTAAGCATGTGAATTGTCTTGGTGACAAATGTGAAAAAAAAGGTCTTTTAAAAATATTTCCTTCTTCCTTTTTTTTGTTGTTATTGTTGAATTTGGTTTTTTGTGTTGTTTTTGTTGTTCGTTTGGCGGGGTGTTTTTTGGTTTTGGGTTTTTTTTGTATTTTGTTTGTTTGTTTGTGGTTTTTGGGTAGCCATGTGGAAAAATACGTTTTGCAAGAGTGTTGGCAGTGGAAGAAATTATTTTCAAAGATGCAGATGTCCTATAAGGAAAACAGAGTCCGTGAAGGGCTTCCATGGAATCCTGTTAGCATCACCTGGCATGACAAGCATTTATGTGCACTCAGGTGCAGCCATGCACCATTTTTAAGGGTGGTACTACCTGCACTGCCTCTGCTCCTGCTCTGTGTGAGCAGGTAACAGCAGCCCAGAGATAGAAGTCATCCACAGCCGCAGATTTTGCAGAGTTGGAGGCTGAAGAATTTGGTGAGAAAGTGGGAAGCAAGTAAAAGCCAGGATGTGGTTGCAGAACAGGAGGCATTTGAATCAGAACAGAAGAGAATTTTTACTGAATTTTGGGGGAGAAGACAGAGGAACTTAACATACCAAATGGTTGAGCCCTATCACCTAATCACACACCTACATTATCCCTACTCATGTTGATTTAGGCCATATCCTCAGCATTCCTCAAAGCCTAGAACCAGTCTTTCAGCCCGTTGCTACATATTTTTGCATAGACCTCTTTGAAGTAATTTTTCAAAGTCCTCATTTTGGGTTGTTGCCTAATCAAGTAGGTTATGTATTCATTCTATTCATTCATCTATGTCTTTCATACAATTCCCAATCCTTTCTTCTTAATCTAACCTCTATTTTAATGACCAAGTACAACAGTCATGCTAACTTCTTTTGTAACCAAAATAACTTAACCAAAATAAGCTAAAAGAGGTGTGGATTATTTTTGCCACATTTTTTTCTTTCCTGACTAAACTAATGTCACTTGCTTCTTTCTGTTATATCCTATTATTTAAACCACTCTAATTTTTTGCTGATTTTCTAAATCTAAGAAAAAGTGAAACAGAGAGAGAAAAAAACAATAAAGCAGTATAATGGCACAAAAATATAATTTGAATCCATAATGCACGGCATGTTCATGCTAGAATCAAACTTGTCAGTTACATTTTCAGTTTCCTCAAAGAAGCTCCCAACCCAGTGCTGCTTTTACATTTGATCAGTTTTTAAGTGTACAAACTATTAAAAAAGAGAGTTCCTCACAAAAACTAATGATGCCGATCACACTCTCTTTCATTACCTTTTTCACAGCATGACACGGTTTTAGCTGGGTTGTTTTTCATTTTGACTTGAAAACTTGCTTTTAATTTTGCCTATTTCTTGGAATAGAAATATTATATGTTGAGATCTTTATCAGATAAACAGTTCTAATTCTGGGAGTAGATACACCCTATTGATAAAAAGCACTCTGAGGCATCTCTGTCTTGGACCATGAACATGCACCTCAGCGTGAGTTTTCCTTTAAACATATAATTGTATCTATTTAAACAGCAATTCTAATACAACCTTTCATAATAAATGCATGTGCATAGGTATATACATATATCTATACCCAAATACCCCTGTATTTTTTCTCTCTAACTGGTCTACCTTCAGAATTTCACTTCCATTGATCCAGGGATCAATGGGTAAAAGTATAACATCTATTTCTCTTTAAAGAAACCTTGAACGTATCATAGGCTTGAAAATACCAAATAATTGATCATGAACAGGTATATTGGGAACTGAAGAACAAAGTGATTTTCATCGAGTTTCTAAAGTAAACTGATGTTAAAATTAGAAAGTGATCAAAAAAGTATAACTGAGTAATCTGCTACTAAATACTAAGGGTTTCCTCTGCACTGTATGTTAATTGGTATTCATTAATTTGTATTCACAACTTCTCTACAGGATGTGTACTTAGAGAAATCGAGGCAGTGAAAGGAGAGAAGTTCACAAGATTTAACTCTGAAAAAAAAAGAAGGAAGCAGTATCAATCACGGATTCTAGTTCAAGAGTGTCTGGCATGACCATCATAGTATCTAGTTCAGTGCAAATGAAATGGAACAGTCCTGTCGTAACACAAAAGCAGCAGGAAGGCTGCTACCTGTACCGACTGCTGGCTCCATAGGAAAAATATACCTCTCCTTCCACTGTCAGCTGAAAGAGTATTAAACCAGGATGGAAGTCATATGTCTGGCTCTCTTTTTAGTCTAGTTTTTGCCTGCCTTCTACACAAATCTCATATTATCTCCTTTTTCTAATTGTAAAAAGGACAGCTTACCCTTGATGTTATGGTTAAGATTTTTGGCATCATATTTCATTGGCACCAACACCGTTCAGTGGCCTGAGATAAGGTGGGCCTGGGTGGGATTTTAAAGTACATGATGGCCATATTTTATAAAGTTCTTTAGAAATCTGAACATATAAACAAAAATATAGTTCATTGAATGACACATATCTTTACAGTTCAGGTACTTATCAAGATCCTCCAATTTCCATGTTTTGGGAACTAAGTGCTAGAGATGGTTAAACACTTTAGGTAAAATGGTTTTCCATCTACAAAGGCATTTTTTCTCATATTCAAAGCATTTCACAGAGATGTGGCAAAGTGTATGACATTTCCTACGATTGAAAGTCAAACTAATTTGGATTGAACTTATCTCATTAAAGTAGATGTTATTTCATACAAATAAAGGGAAAAGTATAACTTTACTGTTTTCTTATATTTAATTTTGAAAATTTATTACATATTCAATAATATAAAAGCTAGACAACAAACATTTACATTACAATATTAACAAACAATCTGAAAAATGAATATGTTAATGCTTGCAAACTAAAATTTTAGCTCGAGGAGAAATTTTGAATCTGTGTTTTGATATAAAAAATAAACTTCAGAGTTTCCTAAGCAAATGGATTTTTTTTTAAGCCGTTCTAATAAGATATCCAAAAATCTGGCACTTAGAGCTGGCTTAACTCTGTTGTCTTTCATGTTCTTTATAATATTCCTAGAGACTTCAAAGGAATCAATTAGCTTAATGGTAAGGAGCTTTAAAAATCTCATTCTCTTTCTGTTCACAATCTGTATAATGGGGAAGTGATTAGAATATCTATACTACAGAGGTATTCTGAAGTTTTAATTAAGTTCTAGAAATTAATTCAGGATCTTGAGATGGGAGAAGTGGAAAGAAGTAACATCCTCATGTGCTCTGGAGCCTCTGGCTGCAGACTGTGAAGCTGAAGCCACTTTTAACACTTCAAAATATGGAGTTTTTATCTCCCAACAGTATGATCGAGCTAAATGTCTCTCTCTCTAAGTTGTGAAATGTGGAAAATCTTTGTGTATTTAGAAAACTCTTTGCTCATGTTTTGTAATGAGATGTTCATTAGTCTCAGTCTTCAGTCCTTAATATTATTGCTCTCTAGGATTCTTTTTGTCAGCCACTTGTAGATGTTCCTCTGACTGCTCAGTCTTCTTTCCATCTCATTCCTCATTTCAATAACACCACGGGCATTTTATGATAATTTTTTTTTCATCATTTCCTGGTGCCTTAGGAAACGCTATTTCTGTCTGTGCATGGTCAACACTGACATCTGTATAAGTCTAGGCATTGGTGTGCATTCTGGTACACGTATTTCCCTTTCGCACTATGAAATTCCAGTCTCTTTAAAATCTCTTGAGTATAAAAGCCCTGTGTGGTTGGTGAGTGTGGGAAAATAGCTGCTACTCCTCCTTTGATCCTTCTGAGACACACTAGAGATTGCATATATCCTCTTGCTTCTGTCAGAACGTGACCTCTATGTAACCCCTACAAGGTAAAGGTAGATTAAAACTGCTGCATCTACCTCTCTTGGATTAAGAAGGCAGATTCCCTCAGAAGTGGGCATTCAGGAAACCCCACAATGAGGGGGAGAGTTCTCTGAACTGCTGCAGATGTGAGGGAGAGTGATCCACAGCCACAGCACTCAGCAGGTTTTCAGAGTCAACACGTGACAGTTGTCACCCTGCTCTACACGTAAATTAAACGAGGTGGGTTGTATCTACACACTGAAAGCACATACCTACCTGATGCACAGACTGAGAAACACCTGCACAGCAATCCGTGCTAGACAGGTTTGTAAAGCTCCTAGACAATCTGGTCCACTACATGTAATACACAAGGCTAGACAACTCATATTTCCCTTTCTAGTGGATTTTGATACTCTGGTTCCACCGTGAGCCTGACACTGAAACTATCCTTTCTGATTGAAGATATTTCTGTAACTGCCCTAACCTCAGAGCTCAGCTGTGGGTTTTTTGCCTCTGGGCACAATTCCTTGCTTGATGATAAAGCACCTATCACAAACAGTATCTCAGAACCACTGCCCCTTACAGCATCCCTTGTCACACAGTACCTGTAATCTTAACCTTTTCCTGCCAGATGGGGCCAGTGGGACTTAGCAGGAGCATGGGCAGGACCCAGGAGCAGAATGTGATGGGCAAGGCTAACACACAGCTGCAGCAGTGCCACAGAACAGAGCCGTGAGGACCATCTCATCAAGTGTTAATGGGCTATTAGGGGGTCATGTCTTCTGGTTAAAACCCTCCCTTGTTTCTTTGGTTAAACCTGCATCTCCAGTATTTTTGTGATCAAGCAATTTAGAAGACCAGTCTGCTTTAAATAGATTGCATTGGTCTTGGGCGGGGAAGTACAAGGGATAGTATCCCAAAAATATGATGAAGCTTAGAACTTTAAAATAAATGTTGGCCACTTAGATTGTCCAAAGACTAGCAGTTTTCTATCCATAAAATACACGGTGAGAATTAAAGGAGGAAAAAAAAAAAAGTGGCAATTGGTTTAGTTGTATTCTGAATAAATGGCATCTAAAAATTTTAAATTTTTAAGTGGAAAATTAGAAAAATGTCATCAAGAGGACCATTTTCATCTTGTTCCTCCAGAGTCTTTAGCCCCTGTGAAAAAAAACACCCAATATTGTTAAAAACAGAAGACTGGGTACCACATTAGGAATGCAACAATTGTAAAAATCTCAAATTTCTCTTTCTTCTGAGTATGAAATGCCTAATGTGACTGGCATTCCTATGTTATTGTTTTCATTTGCCCTAAACTGCTGCATCACAGTTTCACACACAAAGTGGCTGCACTGGGGAAACATAAAATGAAGCCTACTCATAAGGCTTCTGCAGTGTTGGTTGGTTTATCGCCATAAACTGTTGTGGTTTATGATTTTCCAAGGTGAAAGGATGCAACAAATATCAAATCTCTCCATGGCTCATGAGTTTTTCTCACAAAATGAGACCTTTTCATGATTCAGGAACTCTGCCCTATGCAATGTAAATAGATGCTAAGATGAAGCAACAAGTTGCTTTAAGCTCCATTTCATTGCTGTGATATCAGACATGAGATCAGCACTGCAGTCTTTATTGTGTAAGTACATCTCTTTCTTTTTTGCTGACACTTAGTTACTGTCTCCAGAATGGGGAAGAAGAAAATAAAATTTTCAGCCCAAACAGTTTAACCAAAAGCAACTCCTCAGAATGTAAGGAGTGGATCTCCTGTTTGTGCAATATAACTGGGAAAACTTTGAAGTTTGTCCTGTCTGTTCCCTCCCTTCTTTCTTTCCCCAACAATCTCCCAACCAAACATTTATGGTTATTCAGTTGACAGCCAATAAATAGCAAAGTGTTTGGGGGAAATCTGTAGTTTCTTTGGAAAGAAACCTATAAAAGAAAGAGACTCGGGGAGAAAGAGGAGGAGAGAGAGCGTAATCTGTACACCATCTGTTGCCTAGTGCAATCCATGCTGACACAGGGCTTTTTGACATTTTATACCTCAAATGCAAGCACATAGATCATTCCTACCTTGTACTTTTCCCGTCTCATTATCGGAATTTATTCCCTCGCTTTGTTGTTGGTGGAGTCCCTATTCTAATTGTTTCTTACATGTGCTGTAAATCTGTCCTCCAATCAGTAAAGCCCTGGAACATGAAACTGAGACCTAGCAATTTCCTTTGCTTACCAGTGCATCTGCTGGAGCGTAGTGTTGAAATAAAATGAAACATGTTTGCACTCTTTTTCTATCATACTGTAATGCGCCTTTCATTTCGCTGAAGGAATTTTTAATATTCAAGCCATACCCTGTGCATGAAGTCATTTCCCTTCGATATAATTGTAATGGTAATATGCATGGCCTGACTGGCAGTGGCACAGCTGGCTGCTTGCCACAGCTGAGCCTCTGACTCAAAGACTTTAATTCTGTCATGCCTCATCTGGTTTTATGTACTCTTTTGTAGTTAGTTCACAAATTTATTCTAGGGTATCCATTGAGATGGGCAGGCCATTGACTTTTCTCTAAAGATAGCACACTAAACTAATGAAGGACACCAAATATGTGCATTGATAACCTGTGTGCATACTGAATAGAAATCAGATTATAAATCAATGTGCCTGTGTGGTCAGGACTTATTGACAGATGCTTAGTCCCTGATTGTGCAAAGATTTAGTGGCGGTGAATAAAGGTAAGCACAGGCAAAAGTCTTGCCTCATGGCTGCCTGAAGGATCTGCTGTCACAAATGGCAAGTGGCACACGGTCTGCACAAGGTGCATTAGCAGCTTGTTGCCCCACAGGACCATTTAATGAATTAATAGCTGTGTTTTGTTTTGCAGGTTTTAATTAACTGAGTCTTTCTGTAAAATTGTAGTGTGGCTTCAGTCCCAAGGAACTTTTAAAGTATCTCTTCAGGTTTGTTTTCACATACAAGGTCAGAAAAAAGTTCTTTATTCTAAACTGCCATACACCTACCATGCCTCTTTCCCTTTATCTATTGCTGGGGCCAAAATGCATGCTCCCAAAGCAAGGTTCTGTGTTTATCTTTCTGATTTCATCCCTTTCTGCTTTCACTAAGGCCTTCCATCTTTATTCCTCTAACTCCCCTAAAAAAGTGATTGTTTCAAGAAGCCAGAATGTCTGACCCCTGCTTCCAATTATCCACTGGAAATACACTTCAAATGATGGTTACCATCTTTATCCATCCTCACCTTTCTGAGTCTGCTGTTTTTCTCCTTTCTATTTGTCCATAATAACTTGGAAGGTTTGCTTTTGTCTTTAAAGCTCAATGCACATCTACTGAGTTACAAGAGCAATAAAGTGTTGTTTACCAGGTTTATGGATCACTCACTTTCAGTCTGTTGTTCAAATGTGAGCCCTCTCTGAAAGTTAAAAGCTGTTGCTGTGAATCAATTAGGACTTCATTTTATGCCAGCTGAGATCAATGACCACGCCTTTTTCTTACTGTGGAACAAAGGTCTTACTAGCTGCACACACTATAGATTTTCTTGATTTGATGGTCAAGCCATAATGCAGAAAAAATATTATTTGTACAAAAAATTTCATTCAACCAGAGATGAAAATTCTTTTTTAGGTGTGCATTAACTATATCTATTTTAAAATGACAAAGTGAAATTCAAAAGGAAATGCTGATTCAGAGCGGAAAAAAATATGACTTTAGGGAAATTAGAAAGAATTTTGTATACTTTTAAATTCACTTTTTTTTTTCTTACCTTTTGGGGGAAAAAAATTGTATCAGATCATTTTATAGGATTGAGGAAGTAAAAAGATTTAGTAAACCAAATGAGCTCTGTCAACCTCATATTTACCACCACTCTCACACAGTGACTCAGCCAATCTGCTGTATAGATCACCTCTAATGTGTATTTCGGGACGNCCTGTGTCTTCTCTCTCCAATGCCGAGAGCAAGAGAGCGAAAACTGCCCCCACCCCTGCCCTTTACCTCCCAAAACCTCGTGGTATCAGGTATCACCTTTTTCCCTTGGAGAGAAAAACTCCCTGAGACCAAAAAAGGGTGTAGCCCCGATGCTACACTTTACTAACCGTTCGTATTGTTTTGGTCAAGCACCCATAAACACCCAGCAATTAGTCTCCTAGCGACTTTGTGGGAAAAAATTCTATAGGGAAAAATCAAAACCAAATCTAAACCCCAGCACAGGAGTAAGCAGAAATAAGGGAATATTGGTACCTTTTCAAGTCTCACCCTCATAAGAAGCCAAACATAGATATAGTCTACATGTAAATTAAAGTTCATAGATATCACTGTTTTAGAAAAGAGCATCTCAGCCCTTTCAAGAACATATTCTGCTGTTCTCTTGTGAAGACTGCTTTGGGAATAGTAACTACCACAAACAAGAAAAAGTTCTCCAATTTGAAAGCTAGGAGCTAAATGTGGCAGATTTAAGAAGAAAAGAATGAGGGGAGACTTCATCACATCTACAAGTTTCTTGTGAGGGGAAGAGGAGGGACAGGCACTGATCTCCTCTCTGGGGACCAGTGACAGGACCCAAGGGATTGGCCTGAAGTTGTGTCAGCGGATGTTTAGGCTGGATATTAGGAAAATGTTCCTCACCCAGAGGGTGTTTGGGTGCTGGAAGAGCTCCCCAGGGCAGTGGTCACAACATCAGCCTGACAGAGTTCAAACCTGTGTGTGAACAGGTGTTCAGGCACATGGTGGGTTTCTTGGGGATAGTCCAGGGCTCGGAATTAGACTTGGTGATCCTTTTGGATCCCTTCCAACTGAGGATATACTATGATTCGGTGAAAACTCACAATTAAAGGGCTTAAATTCCCAAAAAATAATGCTAATTTTCGTTTGAATTATTCCTTGATTTATGTACCCACTTGAAAAATTCAGACAGCTTATTCTCATGGTCCAACTATTAAGTATTTAACTATAAACATTTAATTTGCAAACTCTTGATTCTCCTCTCCACTGTGCTTTTCCCCTTCTTTCAGCTTGAAGGAATCTAAGTTTGGAGTGTGTGCTAAGCAACAACTTTCCTAATCCTCCTGATAATCCATGCTACTGAATGATATGATAATAAGGTACAGAAGTTAATTTCATTTGGTGAAAGCACAAAAAAAAAAATCATTTAATGCCACCCCCATCTCTGAAACTATCCTAGCCCATGCTTTTCATACATACCCATGTCAAAGGTAGCCTAAGGAAAAAACCACTTGTGCCTCCAGTACGTGCTTGGGTTTAGAATTTTCCAGCCCCTGGTACTCTGTTCACAATTTATTTTCTTCATATCAGCTTTAAATATGAAGTAGATTTTCAATGTTTACTTAAATTTTTCAGTTTTTAAAAATAGTATTGCAAGCATATGATTCTCATAAAGCATTTTGTGCAGGGAGAAAAGTAAGCCTAGAGGCAAATCCTGTAACTCTCCAGACTGTAAAGACAGAATGATGACAAATTGTATAAATATGTGCAAATTGTCCAAATGATGTCATGTATTCAGGCTTGCAAAAGGCAGGAAGAATACTTGAGTCTAAGGTCAGCACAGACTCTGTCTTGGAATAAAATTGAGCAATTAGATTCAATTTGCTTAAATTTATCACCAAGAAAAATGTTTTGTTTAATCTTAATCTTTGTCTTATTTTTCAAGCATTTTAGAACCTACTGTATTACTACATCAGTGAAGGCCCCCAGTAAATTCAGGAAAAGCCTGATAGCAGCGTGCATTAAGCAGGCTGCCTGTTGGAAAGGATTGGTGAAGTAGGGCAGCATACTTGTGACCCTGCCACATGAAACTTCTCGATACAATTCAAATAGCAAATTTCAGAGGCTAGCAAAGGTGGGGCTTTTTTCTTGAAACAAGCAGCACTTTAGATTACTTGGGAAAATTGCATATTAAAACTTTCTGGGGCTAGACAGAAGTACGTTCTCTCGGCTCCAACTGGTCTGTAAATGCTTATACTGAAGTATTTTTGATTTGTATTACACAGGTCTTCATTTCTCTCTTCCTCTTTTTCTCTCTCTCCCTCTCCTCCCCTCCCCTTTCAGTATCGAGGTCAAGCTTCTCCAATTATTTGTCTGCAAACCATTTCTTTCTTCACGTTTACCCATTTACATTACATAGGTCAGTGTCTCCTTGGGTCAAGCTGCTTTAACTTCCACTGCACTATTTTCTCACCTTCCAAAGCTTTGCTTCCTCTCTGGTCTCACCCTCCACTGCCAGCCCTTCCAGATTTGGAGAAATAAATGAATGTAAAAAGGGAAAGAAAATTTGATTTTCTACTGCTTTCCTGACAAATTTCTTTTAGCTACAACCACTGGAACACAGGTCCAGCTGAATATGCAGGTGTTTTTTAACCATGCATTGAGCTGCTTGTTGCCCCCTACATCTGCTCTTAGTGGGGACAATTCATTATCAGTTGTTTAGGTTGCTTACTTTGGTGGTGGGTGTGAATGTCTGTGTAGACATTCTCAAACCTACTGATGTCTGAACACTTTGGAGCACCTCAGTAATATTCATTTGACAGACTGTGTAACTGTAGTTTTTGACAGTAAGCCTCTATTCCCAATATCAGCTAGACTTCAGTTCCTATCATTAAAAGAAAAAATCTTATATTTATTTAATTTTATAGGTTTAAGAATGAATGTCCAAAGAGAGAAGGATGACAAATTGAAAACCTAAAGCATTAAAATACAAAAAATATTAAAAAAAAAATGTTGTGCTTCTGCCTGTGTGATACACAGTTTGGTATACTAACAGTAGTGCCTGCTGCATTTGAGAGGTCAAAGAGATCAGCTGTAAATATATAACATGCACTTGCCTCTATCTCAGGATCAGAGCGCCTGCACGCTTTTGTGAGCTGTGACTCATACAAGGAGGCAAGTGAGTAAAAGGTTTGCTTTCTAGCCTGCCTGTTTAGGAAAGAAATTAAGAACAGATGGAACCTGTTACAAAAGAATTTCTGAAGTACAAGCTTTAAAAATGGCTTTGGGGTTTTTTGTTTTGTTTTGTTTTTTTTTTTTTTTTTAAGAAAAAGAGAAGCTATTACAATGTTAGTGGAATGATACGTGGTGTATGGCTAGTTTGTCATCGTGCAATCCAGTCTAACATCAAGTTAACACTGGAGCTTCTAAATGAGCTTTCCTACAAACATGTTTCAGCTGCATACATTAAAGCCGCTGTAACTGTTACTTTTAAGAGTACATTAAAAAGGTTGTGAAAACTGCTCCTTGTAATGATTTCTACAATAGGATCTCTGCAAACTCACAGCTGGAGGCTATCAAACACACACCTCCCTAATAGACAACACTGTGTGTACAATTAACACATTAATTTATAGAGTAAACTGATCAGGGGAGACTTAGAGCTTCAAAGCCAAGCGCTCACCATTAAGGAAGAAACGAAGTTACATGGCAGGAGCTGCCTTGCTCACTGCAGCCCTTCCTGACACAAAATGCCTGTGCTTCTGAGCCTAGAGGTGCTCCCTGGCTCCTGTGCCCAGGTGCAAGCCTCTGCCAGACCCCAGTTCCGAGCAGGGGCAGGAGCAAGTTGTGCTCCACCCTGTCCTGATCTCCAGTCCTTCCTGTCCTATTCCTTCCTGTCCTGTTCTCCGGTTCTCCCCTTGGCAATAAAGAAAACCTCAGACCATAGACCAGACAGGCATGCTGCAACAAAACACTCCATTTGACTGACTGGGGAGGAGGTGGACAGGACATAATCTCCTGCCTGCATGGTGTATCCAGCATTAAAATACCAAACCAACCAAAGACACCATAAGACAAATAACCACAGTAATTTAGTACTAGGAATATTTTCTGTATGTCTGTCAGAGTGGTTTCCTTGCTAGCTTTATGCCCTGCTCTTACATGGAAGAGGAGAGTTTGGCAGAAAGAGGCACAAGGCATCCTGTTTAAGCATGCACTCACCAAAAGTCATTGCCATTCATCATGCCAGGACTCAGATTTAGTCAGGGAGGAAGCAACATGACCTGGCTAACCATTGACACTTCTCAGTGTTAGAGAAACAGGTCTGAATTGAAAATGCAGAACTTGGAACTGCCTGTTAGAGTGGGATGTTTAAGTTTTTTCTGGAGAAGACAGCCTCAAATTTTTTTGTTATTATGTGAGGATTTAGGGTCCTTTTTTATTATACCCTGTTGATTAGAGCATTCATGAGGAGCCAATTGACTCAAGCTGAAGCCTCAACCAGGGGCATTCAGATTCATCCATACAGCCATGTGCTCTACACATTTTGTCAAAGAGTGTTTTGCAGAGCACCACTCTGCTCTGGGCCTTCCCAGCCCCATTTGATTTTCAGGACCTGCCTCCCTCTGATGCCCTCTGCAGCCACATTCTGTACACCTGAAATTACCCAAATTACCCCTATTTGTGGAGTTACAGACTTCTCTGGGTTCTCCTTCTGGGTGTCTCCCATCAGGAGAGAAGTACTAAGCTTTTTAAGCTCAGAATGGGTTGTTAGGGTTTTAGGGTTTTTTTTGTTTGTTTGTTTTTTTTTGTTTGTTTGTTTGTTTTTTTTAGTCTGATACCAGCTATCCTTTTTCTCTTTCCACTGTCTACAGCTCCTCAAGGGACAAAGTAATTGGAAGTAATTGGATAATTCCTCCATCTCAGAAGGATCCTGTACTTTGCCACCACACACACTCCCTCCTCTGGAGGTAAATGCAGTGAGTGTGGGCAGCGTACATAGAGCACTAAGGGCTAACCAGATCAGCAGTGCAGTGAGGAAAAAATATGATCTGCCTGAAGGAAGAGAAGCTCAGCTTTGAGTAACCAGAGAAGCAGTTCCTAATATTACTGTCTCTGAAGAGAGCAATGTCTGAATGATCTGGCCAATATTTGTTTGTATGGTTCATAATTGGATTAATTTTTGAAGTCAAAATAAGAGTATTGGTGAGAGAGATTCAGATATTTTGAGGTTAGGAGTTTTATTTCTTATTTACTTCCACTGCCATAGCCACAATAGACACAGCCTAGGGGTAGCCTCCATGAACTTTCTTTTGGTAGGTTTGGGGTTTTTGAGTAAACCCCAAAACTTCCAACTCTAACACTCCTGGCCATAGATTTTCACTTCTGTGAGTCATTTACCTCCCCCTACACATTTTGCTGCTGACTTCCTGTGGAGACAAAAGGAATTTGGTCATTTGCTCACAGTTTCTAAATCTACTGAGTTTCCAGGCACCTGAAAATCCCAGACAAGTGTTTATCTTCTGTATAAACCTTCTTAATGTCTCCCATTCATGCTGGTTGCCCTGAGCTTGCTGAGATATATTTCACAGTGACAATTCAGGAAATCAGATGCATCCTGGGTATCCTTGGATTCTTTGTCCATAAAACTCTATATAAATCCTGAGTAGTTTGATGGATCTTGGGCATGAGTTTACCCATTTTCTTTTTCACATAGCACCTATAGATTCACAAGAATATCTATCCACTAAAGAGAAAATTATTTTCTTTTCTAATCTCATTTAAGAATTTCAAATCTGAAATCAATTTCACCTTCTGCCCTACTTTGCTTCATGCCTAAAAGATCTTTTCCTGCAATGTCTAGCATATTCACCACTCCCATTTGCTAAATAACTTAATAGTGTGTCTGTTAAATACTTCCCTTCATAATCCATCTTTCCACTACTTTGACCAGTGTTCTTCTTTGTGCCCTACAAATACACTTGCCAACTCTAGATTTGGCTCATTTTGCAAAATTTCTACTGCTGCTGAAATGGCAGGCACAGGATACCCTGTAGGGTAGTCTGCTCAGAAGATCAGTGAGGTCTTGCCTTTTCAAACAGCTGCAGGAGGATTCAAGCAGGGAGTCCCCAGCTTTTCAGGAGTGAAAGCCAGCCTGCAAGAGCAAGATGCTACTGGCCTCTCCAAGTGTCATGGAGAGAGAGAGCAGGAGGCCCTGCAGGAGCAGGCAGCCATAAGACTCAGCATCTGCCAAGTCTACCACTTTTAACATTTGAAATGTTAGCAGGTATGAAGCCAGAGCATGGTTTCAAGAGCGCTTGTAACACCTTGGACTTCTCTCACACCTCCAATGTTCACTGACAGCTCTCATTAAATTAATCCATATAAAGCAGTGGGGATTTGGACAATTTTGCCACTCTCTCCAAAGGTGTTACACCTCTACTTCACCACCATTAAGAAGCCTGGCCACCCAGTCTCTTGTCCTAGAAAAACCAAGTATTTGAAAAAAAATTCCTATCAACAGAATTCTAGGAAAAACGAGGTTGGCCAAGGAAGTCTAATCAACAGCTAACTCTCATGGACTCAGAACAAACAGAAACCTACAAGAAGACATCATAAAATTAACATTTTAGTGGAAACTGAGGGAGGCATTCTTATAAAATCCCAAACAGTTGCAGCCATGGGATATATAAATTTCTTTGGAAGGAAAGTTTCCCATACAATGATTTAAATCTTTGTAGTTGAATTTTGTTCTTTAAGTTTCTCACAGGTAATGTTTGTATGCGCTGTCTTGACTGGGCCCTCAGGCTATCAGTAAACATGTTGCCTTGGTTAAACCATTTCTAACTCTGGATGGAAATAAAAATTTATTCACCACCATTTTCAAGCTACAAGATGTTCAGACTCTGCCTTAACTCCAAAAATTACTTCATAAAAGTATCTTCTGCCAAGAGATCATGAGGTAAAATTGACATTAAATTATTTGCCTGTCTTCTCCTTTTGACTCTGCAATGCCAAACTGTCCTTTCCTCTAATACATATCATCAGAAAAACAGCTAGAAAAGTCCTGCTGTGATAAGCTGATGAGACACAGGGGATTCTGGAGAGCATGACTTGTCTGCAGTGATGGCAAAAAGATACTATATTCACCTTGCCAGCATCTTTTGCTGGAATAACTAACCCCTTTATTTTACACAGAAAGGCTCAGTCACATCTGAGAAGCCTTATTAGCCACCAGGAACTAATAAAAAATAGCCTGAAAGTGAAATATTCTCTGTCCAAGAACATGACCCCTTCAGACAAGTTGTCATGGAACATGGAACATGGACAACTCACCAAAACAAACTTTTGTGCTGCTGACCCCTGGAAAGCCAGACATAATAGAGAACACATGCGATCACTCCTCATGGATCCCAAAGAAAATTTTCATAACTAATCAAAGAGCAAATATCTCCTTTTCAAGGATACCTTTTACTGTAGATTATGACCTATATAAAGATTTAGAAACTTTGGTTAGGGGCCTTTTTAGGTATTTTGTTTAGGTGTGATGCTTAGCACAGGACCTCACGTGCAGCTATCTCTAGCCTTTAGCTGTTATCTGGTCTATACCCAGAATTTGGATTCACCAGTTAAAGAAGGAAAAATAACTTCACTGATTTCACAGCTTAAACCAGAACATTTTCTGTTGTCAGTTTCTCAAAAGTTTTCATTTCAAGAGATAACAAAAGTCAAATCTTTCTTTCTCTGTAAGGGAAAAATACTGCCATTGAAGGATATTTTTAATTCTTAGGAAAATCTAAGGACTTCAGGTTTAAAAACCCATAAATTTGATGAAATTAAACTTAGACATTGTTAAACTGTAACTGGATTTTGGGGGTAAAATTTTAAATGTTTTATACAGTCCAGGCAGAGCTAGCCAGCAAACCTGTGTCAGCCATAAACGTGCTTTGCTGTATTAAAAGTCAGGTTGGAGAATTTTCATTAGATTTGTGCATTTTACTTTTGATCTAACATGAAGCAAGAGCAAAATACCTTCTCACTTGGAGCAAAATGGATTAAAATAATCTCTGCCAAACCACTGCAATTCCAAAATAGAAAATCTATGGGTTACATGGACTAGAAAGTAACATTAACGATTGCCAGTTACCAGCCTGAAGCTTGTTAAGGGGGGTATGATTATAAATAATTTGTTTCATTTTCATTTGAATCTGTAGGTGTGCATGGAGGAGTAACCACTGAAACATATGAACATACGTACATTAATCATGTTAATGTTGATTCTGATGTAGCTAGAAGAAAGAATGTCAAAATTTTGGTAATCTTCTATCTCTGGAAACCAAGCAATGGTAAACCCTTCAGTGGTTTGAGAACTAAAGTGCATCTGAAATGTCATATGGCAAGGGCATCTGTGTTGAAATAAGCATAATCAAATCCAAGGAGATCAACAAACATTTATGTGGATGCTGTTTCAGATCAAAAGCCTGGACCATTTCTAACTATTAATCACTCAGTCATTTACATATTTGTATCAGAAAGTAACTGAGATCAAGTCCCTTTAACTATGTGTTTAATTTAAAAGTCTGAATCTAATAAAATATCTGAAAAAATGAGACAAAACCCAGTTCTTTATCCTATGTTGCTGATGGCTTTCTGCTGGTCAGTCTGAAACCACTGCCAGCAGCTTGAGGAGATCTTGTCGTATTTTAGACACAGCGACTCCTAAACACCTGACCTTTTTTAAAAAAAAAAATATTTTATTTTAATTTTTATTTGGAAATGGTCACCATGATGGAAAACCATTTATTCTCTGCTTGCTTTGCAGTTCTGCCACAACATTTCAGCTACATGCAGCTTATCAACCCTACAATTAATACAACAGGGAGTGAAAAACCCATCAAAGATTTTTGGTTGCCAAAGCGACAACTGGAGACAAAGGCTGTTGTCATAAAATGGAATTTTGCTAGTGTTTTAGTAGTCACCTGATACAGAACAAGTTCCTTCTCTCAAACTGTGCTGGAGACACCTGTGCTTTCCTGCACTGGGGAATTTCCAAAGGATTCAGGGCAGGAAAACAGGGAGGCAGGAAACATTTCTCCTGACCAATTTACCATTTTATTAAAGGTGCTTTTTCCAGCCCAGTATCAAAAAGATTTTAATTTTTTTTTTTTTTTTTTTTTTTTTTTTTTTTTTTTTTTTTTTTTTCCTAACACCCTCAGAACAATCAGCGCAATCACAATTACTTCGACAGGCATGCTGGAATTGGAGTAGGCAGAAAATGGCCTTAATGGGAATCTTTTACAAAGCAGCTGTTAGAGTGTGGTAACAAGACTCTGAATAAATGGCAGCTACATAACTTCCCCTAATCAGATTGTAGCAATCAGCTTGAAAAATTTTCCCATATGTTGAAGAGTGGAGCTTAGGCCTAGGGTTATGGCAGGGACACAGGCCATGGTAAGGTTACAAAGTCTGGCTACAATTAAACACTCACTGCAGAAATTGTGATGATGCTTCGGGGAGCTATTGCACTTTAGCCATTTGTAATTGCATGTTCGGAAATTACTCACTCCAAAATTACTCGGGGCCCAGTTACACAGTTTACAAACATATGTTCTCAGAGAGAGGGAAAAACATTATCCTTCCAATGGGCAACATTTATAGATTTTTTTATGGTTATTAATGAAATGTAACTTTGTGAGATTGTTTACTAATAAGATCCTGTGATTTTTACGGAGTTCTATTTATCATTAATTAAATTATTAAGGCACATTTCTGCCTAGCAGGGTC
This sequence comes from Donacobius atricapilla, assembly GCA_013397315.1. Classification (NCBI taxonomy): domain Eukaryota; kingdom Metazoa; phylum Chordata; class Aves; order Passeriformes; family Mimidae; genus Donacobius; species Donacobius atricapilla. The sequence continues at coordinate 597,007 of WBMY01005581.1, read as the reverse complement.
AAATCTGCAATTCTTGCAGTCTTCTAATGCCCTGGTTTAATGCTTCTCCTGTCAGCATTCATTGAGTAACCCAGACAGAGCATTTCTCCTTAGTAGAGGTATTTCTTAGTTGTTTGCAGACTGCAACACACTTCTGCAGGTCACATTATCTAGAGCAGGATATGTGGGCTGGCACCTGATCTGTTTATCAGTGCTGCCACTTCAGATATATTTTAGGGATGATAAAGTGTGAAAGTTATGTGGAAAATTAGCATGTCACAAGCTTTGTAATTATACAGCTTTTTATGAATTTAATGAAGAAAGACAAGGCCTTCAGGGTGTCTCTTTTTACTGGTAGTTAATACAAGGAAATTTTCCATTATGTTCTAAAACCTATCCTTCCTCCCTTTCCAAATTCTGGGAAACAGACAGCGAGCTCAATGTGCTTTACAGTTCTAGAGAACAAGATATACTGGTGACTGACAGCACTAATGACCTGTCCCCTTTATTGAATGTGAAAGGAGAAGCATAGGGCACCAAGACTGTTCATGGTACAAATGGGGCTGATCAGCAAACCAACAGGAGGAGGTAAAAGAATCATTTTAGAAAATGAATCCACTCCCTTCTCAAATGCACTTGATTCACAGAGAGCTTCAGAAAGATGGAGGGATGTAGTATTTGATATGCTGTTTGGAGACTTCACTCTGTACAGCAGGACCTCCAGTAGTTTCCAAACAATGTTTTGTATGAAGAATGAGACATGATCCTCTATATCTCATGGGAGGCTCTAAAAGTGAGAGAACTTTTCCAATGCTGTGGGCCACTCTTAAGATCTTCAGTGTTGCCTCATAACAGAAACTGAATGCAAAAACATACAAATGAACAGCTACATCATTTGCTTTAAACAGAGTAGATGTGATTCCCCATGCTTTTATTTATTTATTTTAGCTTCCATCAGAGGTGCACTTATGTAACTTGGGTAGGAATTTGGAAAACAAGTTACTCTCCTGTAGTTGACTGAAGTTAACCAAATGGCCTTCCTCATCTCCATGCGTAGTCAGGAAACAAAAGTTGGCTCTTTGGTAGGTAGCTCAGACCTGCTGCTCTGAATGGACATGGTTTAACATTGGAGCATGTTCTGGGCTGGGATAACACATCTGAGAGTGTGCACTTTCCTGCGAGCCAAGGAGCTCCCTGTGAATACCTGTTTCTCCCTCGTTCCATATGTGTAAAATGTGTTGGTCTCACCCTTGCAAAGTGTTCCAAGTGGCATAAACTAGTGTAAGATCCTGCTTTAGGTTTTAGGGTGTTTCAGGCCCTCCTTTCTGTTTTGCAGCAAGTAGAGTAAAATCTAAAATTCTGTAAATATGAATTAGTTAGATTCTGCCAACAATGGGCTTGAATTTACTTAGTAGGCCAAATATTTTAGTTTGGTTCTTTTTTCACAAGAAGTTTTAAAAATAATTTTACAATTCTCTTATTCAAAAAGAAGTTGTTTTAACTTGTTTGCATTTTCTCACGTGGGACTTTTTTTTTGTCTCATTTTCATTCTATGGGCCAAGATACAGTAGGTGGTCAGGATGTCATTAAAAAGTATTTTTCTAGTATAATCCTGGTACTGATCACCACACTTTCTATTGGAGACTGTAGATACTAGCTTTGGATTTCAATTTCATCTGGAAGTATATGCTGGGTGATACGATTGTTCATGCTGCTGTCTGGAGAAACAGCACTACACTTTATCTTTTCTTAAATGCATAAAAAGCTTAAAAAGCTAATGTGAAAAAGCTTTTTTTTTATTTTGGGAAAAATTAAAAACACTCCCACTAAGATCATACTTTTAATTTAAAATATTAATCCAGAAAATTATTTGGTTTGTTTCCTTCTTTCTTTCCTTTTACTCCTGTGAAAAGAATATGAAGAAAAAGTAATTCAGGCTTTAATAAAATATCTTAAATCCCTGTTCAGTAAGAAAATTCAAACAAAAAGGATATTTGTATCTTTCAACAGTGATTATTTAATTTTCACCCTATTCTGATGCTGACACACAAAAAAGGTGTGACATAAATAATGAATACTTCAGCGTAGACAGCTTTCTGGCTCAGAAGCTATTTCCAGAACATGTCAAGCACAAAGAGCACTGTCAATGGCTTCTGGAGCCAGACAGCTGTCTACGCTAGGGCTCACTCTCCTGTTAATACCAGGCTAGTGGAATCAGTGCCTCTTCAGATTTTGATCAAACTACCTGAAATGTTGCTGAATACTGTGTGAAGGACTACTGTGTGAAGGACAGAAGGACTTAAACTGTTTTCAGCACTGTTCAGTCGTGGTCACTGTTGACACCAGTCGTCAGCAGCCAGTACTTTTCCTAGGGTACATGAGACCATAATGTACTCACAGCTTGAAAATCATTCATTCTCGCAACACCCACACATTCTTCTTCATGTGGTATGTTTTCCTGAGGGGGAAAAAAAAAAAAAAAAAAAGAGATAGTTCAAATAAAACAGTACTTACATTTAAAAGCATGGCTATCCACAGGGGTTGTAGATACATACTCATTTGTAAATTGGTTATAACGATTTGAAAACTTAAAGAGACAGATACAGTCTGTGGCTGTTAGATATGTTGATTTCTCTCTCTCCCTCTTAGAGAAAAGAAAACATTTTTATTCAGCTTAAAAATTGTTTTTGGAACGAAGATGCAATTATGCGTATTCATTGAAAGAGAGTGGAAAGAGAGTGGAATAGTAGTCTGTCACCTGAGACCCCCAAAATGTAAATTAACTACTCTTAGAGAGAAAGCATAGCTATCTATCCTACTATTCATCTCTGAGGTGTTAAGATTAAAATGTATCTCCCTCGGTACCATGTCTAGTATTTGTGTAATGTGAGGAAAGTGTAGGGCTAGACCATAACCTGGTTCTCCAGTACATACCCCCAGAAAGCTTTTCAACACTCTGGATATGTGCCAGCAGTAGAAAATAGGGCTGTTTCTAGCTGAATAAGGCATATTGAGTGACACAGGCAGAGCCCCGCGTGTGGGTATATGGGCTGTTCTTGTCTGGGGATCATTCCTGCTTCAGAACTACTTTACCCTTGGTTTTTGACCAGCCACTAAGTTCTCTGACCAAGGTGCCAAGGACTTCCCAGCTCCTGCACTTACAATCTCCCAGGGCCCTTCATCTGACCCCTCTTCTCTGTGTGGGCATGTCCCCCTTGGAGGGGAGGTAGGGCTGCCACCCATTTTGCTCATGGACCTCACACAGTGCCCAGTCACAGCAGGGGCAGTAACTCTGCAGATGCACTCAGCAGCTATGTCCTTTCAGGGAGGCTTGGAGACTCTGAAAGGGCAAAAGTAATCAGACAAGTCTTTGCATGCAAGGTAGTGGCTTCTGTTTGCACAGGCATGAAGAGCATGCAAGTCTACTGTGAAGCATTCCAGTAACGATTTGAACAAATAGAAATTGTAATTCATAGTAAATGTAATATGAGGGGGGTGTGGGTGGGGATAGTGGGGAAAGAGGTGGTGGGGAGAGAAAGAGGGAAAAAAGAAAAGAAAAGAAAAGAAAAGAAAAGAAAAGAAAAGAAAAGAAAAGAAAAGAAAAGAAAAGAAAAGCAAAGAAAAGAAAAGAAAAGAAAAGAAAAAAAGAAAAGAAAAGAAAAGAAAAGAAAAGAAAAGAAAGAAAAGAAAAGAAAAGAAAAGAGAAGAGAAGAAAAGAAAAGAAAAGAAAAGAAAAGAAAAGAAAAGAAAAGAAAAGAAAAGAAAAGAAAAGAAAAGAAAAGAAAAGAAAAGAAAAAAAGAAAAGAAAAGAAAAGAAAAGAAAAGAAAAGAAAGAAAAGAAAAAGAAGAAAGAAGAAAGAAAGAAAGGAAGAAAGAAGAAAGAAAGTAAGACAGTAAGAAGAGAGAAAGAAAAGAAAAGAAAAGAAAAGAAAGAAAGAAAGAAAGAAAGAAAGAAAGAAAGAAAGAAAGAAAGAAAGAAAAAGAAAGAAAGAAAGAAAAAGAAAGAAAGAAAGAAAGAAAAAGAAAAAGAAAGACAGAAAGAAAATAATTTCTGCCTGAGTTAATGGTGAGGAAATTTATGGCTGGTCAAAATTCCACAGGTTTTCCTCCAATGTTGATAAATGTGTTAAAACTGGTGGGAGCCACAACCACAGTTTTCATTAAACCTATTGAAAAAGCTAAGCAGAATGTTGGTAAAAATAGCTACATTCATAGACATCTTGTCTACCCTGTGGTTCCCAGTAGTGGGAAATTTTTTTCTTATTTGCACACTTCCGCAAATCAAATCAGGAGTGTAACATGGACATGAGGTATTTTACAACCAAGTTAGAAGGGCCAACCACTTCTTAGAATGACATGTTTCCGGAGTTTAGACAAGGCTTAAGGAATTGAACTAGCAATGAAAATGAATCCCTGGTTGATCATAACGCTTCTGAAATGGTACCTAAGAGTTTTGTCTGGTCTGCTGTATTCCTTGCTTTTATTTCCAGCTTGTTCAATGGCACCTCTGACTGCAAGAGATTCACCCATTTTTGTGTATGTGATCCAACTTAGAGTAACTCAGTTGAGAGTTTTGCCTGAGTAAAACCTGCAAGGAACATGGTTTAGCCTTATAATAGTGTCAGTTCCAAAATCCATCACATTTAAAAATCAGCAAGATTTAAAATGCACAGATATCTTCATTTTCATGCCACTCTGGGAAGGTCTTAGCAACTAAACATACAAAAAGTTGCAGTGACTATAGGTCAGGAAGTTTTATGATTAGTGGTTGAGAAACAAAATACCTTCCTCATCTTACACACCTACCTAAATTTCTTTAAGGGAAATGAGAAGCTCTATTTGCCTAATTACCACTTACACAAAGGGAAAAAGCTTTTCAGCTCTTCAGATGAAATTAATAACTTCATAGCCAGCACATAAAACATTTATTCCAATTGCTCCAATTTCTAAGAAACAGGAGCTGAAACTTTCTCTTTTGTAACAACAAGAAAGGATGTTGAATACAAATTTTCCCACCAAGTTGTGCAGAGTCTTCAATAAGTTAGTGTATCTTGGCTGTTTATATAATGTACTGAACTATATTTCCCCTAGTATCCTCTTCAAATGTCAGGTTAGTTCTGTGCTGTGTAACTACAGGAAAGAAAGGATTAAGAAGCAAAATCAGTCCACAAAAGAAAGCTGTTTACCTCTACTTGCATGTGAAGTTTATTTTCTCCAAGCACTAGAAACACTATCATGTCTCATCTGCTTGAGACCTGTTTAGACCCCCCCTCCCAACAAAGTGAAGAACTCTTGTTCCATTCACAAGGAGCTGGTTTCTCACTGGACTCCTACTCAGATACTCCTGTTGTCTTGGTTTATTTTTCTCATAAAAACAACAACCTGGATCAATGTTACTTTGGAAAACTTAGAATTTAATGAAGACAGAAGATGCAGCCAAGTCTCGCAGCAAAAACTCTCATCCTGATCTCAGAGTGCAAAGGAGGTTTTTGTGGACAGTGTTAGGAGCTGCAGTGGTTTTTACCACCCTGACAATATACATATATTCCTTGTAGGTGTCCTCCATTCATCCCTCTTTGCATTCACTGGGCTCTTCCGAGTTGTGACAACTATCAGGCTCCAGACCTCTAGCCTGGATGAGAGGAATAAGATCTTGTATTGGTTTGGCATGAATGGTAAAAACAACAATTGGTGATCTGCTTTGGAACTGTCAGCCAGGTTGGCCAATTGGATACAGGTGTACACCCCTGGGACACACACCTTAAATACAGGTGGAATCTTAGGAACATCCTCTTTTCTGCAGACTTGCCATGAGGTAACATC
>WBMY01005581.1:494555-590989 GCA_013397315.1 Donacobius atricapilla | reverse complement strand
AATCCTTTGTTGTGGAGCTGTGCATCTTTAAAAGATGAAACCCCATGTGTAAGTCCACGGCCCATATGTAGTCATGGGAAAGGCTACATGTTTTGGGAAGCTCACAAATGCAGATTCTCAGGTGGGCTGCTTTTGTGGAAGCTGGAAGCCACACATACAGACTGTTTCTCTTGTGGAAAGTTACCAGAAAAATCAGGAGGAACTTGGCTCTCTCAAGGAGGGGATGAAAGATTATTTTATAAGTGGTACTGACTTAAGAGTTCTGATTTTCTGTCTCTACATTGTTTCATAGAAAAGTAAATTGTTGGTAAGGGGGAGGGGAATGATTTAAAAAAGGTTTCATGGGGTTTTTTTGTGCGCCCGTTAGTGTGTGTTAATAAATCTAACTGTTTCTATCTTTAAGTTAAGCCTGTTTTGCCTTTCTTCTAATCCTATTCCATAGTGGGAAAGTAGACCACTGCACTAAATTTAACAATACAAATTCGGCGAATGTGAAACCACCACTTTTTTTGTGTTTCCGCCTGGTTTCGAACTTCAACCCATTACAGATCTTTACATCTTTCTCTGTCTCTGGGGTGTCCTTGCTGGAGGTGAAGTGAGAGTAGCTCAGGTGAGATCAGAGTGGAAAGGTACAGAGGCACAGGTGGTGGAAACCTGTGAGCTCCATCAACTTCAGTTGGGCAGCATGCATTAATACAGGCTGACAATGAGTCCTCAGCAGTACTCTGTCATTCTATGCTGTCCACCACATAGGTTGTCACCCTGCTCCTACCGCCTCTCAGAACAGAACTCATCTGCCAGTTGAATACATAGGGAATTTTTCCCCCCTTTTAAATCCTGGTTTCTCTCCTCACTTCAGAGCAGTTATAACTTCAAAGGATTTACACAAGAGACACCAATGATAGGCTTTGGTTGAAGATGCTTACTTCAGCAAAGACACTGAAGGTCTTAGGGCTTAAGTTCTCTGTGCTAATATATTAATGATAATTCAATATTTACAGCATGAAAGCTTGAGCTTCTTTTTTTCTTTTCTTTTTTTAAGAAAAACAACACATATTGTGCAGCAAAGGCTAACATCAAAATTTTTCAAGGCTAATTGCAGTTATATGTTATCAGTATGACTGTAAATTTAAGGGGATTTTCGGAAATATTTTATCACTGGTAGGAGAAAGGGCCAAAAACTGCTTGCTTTAGCACAGCCAATATCTTTCTTAAAGTTGGAAGAACTATTCATTTGAGCCTGGGAAAAAGCTTTGTTCCCCAGATATGAAATCTTACAGATTAGTAAAACTCGAAGGATTGCTAGTAGGCAAAAGAGCTCCTTTGTAAAACTGTGTGGCTGCAAGTATGTTTGAGCTAGCCAAGCACTCCAGAAAATGTGCATTGAGAAGCCTTGCAGTGGGAATGCTGCCTGCCCTCCCCCAGAGGCAGTGTGAAAGAGAGGCACCAGGATCCTTGCACTACATCATTCTCAGCTGCAGAGCAGCATCTGTAGAGGAAAAAATTTATTTCCTGTCCCCTTGGTTGATAGATTTCCAGTCTGAAGCGTTATGGCAATTTCAGGTTTCAGTAACCCCACAGTCACAGTATCAGCTGACATGAGCTCACATACTCACCTATCATCACCACATAGTCCCTTTTTTAGGTTAATAAAAAGCAAAGACTTGACAAGTGAGGAAGGAGGCTCCAGCAAAGCGAGAGCTGGAGAAGCCCCCTGCTTCATTGCCGAGTGACTTTGCCTAACCACAGAGCAATGGAGCAATATTCTCAGCATAATTTCAGTATTGTGATGCCCAAGAGAGTAGGTGTTGGGGGTTAGATTTGGTTTTCTTTCTTTTTTTTCTATAGAATTTTTTCCCACAAAAGTCGCTAGGAGACTAATGGCTGGGTACTTATGGGTGCTTAACCTAAACAATAGGAACGGCTAGGAAGGTGTAGCACGGGGGCTACANATTAATGCTGTAGTTGTTGTTGTTTGTTTGCCTTGTTATACATACTAGTAAAGAGCTGTTATTCCTATCCCCATATCCTTGCCTGAGAGCCGACTTAATATCAAAGTTTTAATAATTCGGAGGGAGGGGGGTTGAATTCTCCATTCCAAAGGGAGGTCTTGTCCTCCCTAGCAGATACCTGTCTTTCAAACCAAGACAGTAGGGTAAAAAAATTAGGTTGTTTGAAGGAATGACATCCATTGCAGCCTGGACAAGCATTTGATGTCCATATAGAGTATGATACTTTTATACACTGAGGGTGTCTAGCTAAAAGTCAGACATCCTGGAGCATCGGGAGTTAGTCCTCTGCACATAAAAACACTCTGTGCCTAAAAACCTATTTTCCTTACCAAAATGTATCAGGGAGAGGCTGAGACTGTACATTTCTACAAAAGGGCAGTTGCAGTACTAGCTGAAGTGTCTCAGTGAAGTACCTAAAATAGGTGAAATAAATTTAGACCCTAGTGAACATACACAGGTCTCCCTCACTTACTGTTTGTTGCTAATATTTAAAATATAATGAATAAAACTTTGGCACCCCGAAGGGGAGTTAGGTGTATACCTACAAGAAGGATGGTGACGTGCTTAGGGACTGCAGTATTAGAGGCTACATGAGCACTTTAAAATCAGGAATACAATTAAGTGGGTACTTATCTTTACTTAGCTGTGTTGCCATCAGCAGCAAAAGAGAAGACAGTTATTAGTTCCCTCTTTATTCTTAATCTACATTTTAATTCAAGCTTGGATTTCATTGGGGTTTTTTTCTTTTTTTCCTGACAGTGAGTTTCCCTCTTCTATTTTCTTTCAAAGCTTCCTTAAGACAATGGAAATGTCATGGATCACACTGGGCTGAATTCAAATTGAGGTCTCATGCTACAAGCGACATTTAAACTTTGATCATCAGCTTGTCCAACTTCTCTTATTCTTGATTTTATAGTGGATGAAAAGAAAATAGTCTGAGCAAAAAGTGCTCTTTTTGTGCTCAAATAGTGCAAACTATTTCACAAAATCCCATGAACAATTAAGTGATGAATTTTCCTATGTTAACTCTCTTCTGGATCAGGAAATTACTTCTTTGCATATGGATATTTCCAATATCTGAGAGGAAGAGTCTCCCTTTTAAAGCCTCATGTTAGTGTTCCATGTTTGGGAACTAATTACTAGTCATAGGTTAATAATTCATTAAAAAATCATATTTGCTGAATATACCTATCCATTCATTGACTTTTTCTGTATAAACTGATTCTGTCAAATATATCCATTATTTAAAAAAGCATTCATTATTCTGCATGTTCTTAAACAGCACGTAGATTATGCACTGTTCATCTCTACTGAAGTCTCAATATATTTTGAGGTATGAAATTATATGATATACATTCCAGTGTCCTGGCTAGATGAGATTTAGCTTATTTAAGAAAATGCTTGGAATTGCCAGTTTCTTTCTCTTTCTGTAAATATTCTGGCATCCATCTATATATTTGCTATGTAACCACCAAAAACAAGAATAAAATGGCATGAACTGACTTGAACCCTCTCCAACACAGGAAACTGCCTTTTTGTTTTGTTTTGTTTTTTGTTTTGTTTACTGCAGTACTGAACTAAGGATCATTACATTAGATTTTTAAAAAGAAGGATAGTGTTAGGCTACCATAAGTCAGAGAGTGAACAGAAAATGCTGTCTTCACCTGATTATGAATTTCACTACAGAGAGGAAAAAGAAGCAGAAAGCTTTTTCTATTTTCACCTGTGTATTTTGTGGTCTTGTCAAGATTTACTTCCAGCTCCAGCAAAATGAATTATAATCCCACTTCACCCTTGTAAAATTTGATTCACAGCTTTAAAACATTGGCCCTGGTCTCTTACAAAAGTGTGAAGGAAATAATTTTCCAACGTGACATTCTACAATGTTCATATAACCATCCAAAATCCAAGTTTCTGAATAAGAATCTAAATGTGCATGTCTAAGGTTTCCTTAACATAGGGATCTTTAAACTGTGCATAATATTAAAATTTTAAAAGGTGTTCCATTACTTACATATCAATATTGAGGAATGCACCAATGAGTTTTTCTGAAATTGAAATTAACTCAAGATACACACAATGTGAGTAAGACATTACCTGGGGAAATCTTACTGAAATGAAGATGACATGATAATGTCCTCTTTTCAGTAAATGAAATTGCACATCATTAGAAAAATACATGCTTTAGTGTTGAGCAGCTTTCTGATGTTATCTGTAAAATACACAAAGCTACATTTTGCTCACTTAAAGACAACAGATAATTCTTCTTCTTGGCTAACTTATGTACCATGAATCATATCATATTTGCAATACAAAGTTATAGTTCAGGGAAGGGGCAGACAACAAGACGAGTAGGAAATTATCCAAATAATCATTCGCTAGTCCCTGGGTGGAAAACTCAGAAATACAAAAAGGATCACTTGCATAAGCTAAAAACCATAGACCACATCATGCCAGAGAAATCTTGCTGTTTCATGGAAAGCTAGCAGATCCTGTGGACATTACAGCTATCAGCACTTATGATTGCATTTTTTGCAAGCAGTGAACCACCCACAATTCTACAGAAAGCTAGTAATGGTAATCTAGTACATGTATCATATAGCCCAGCTATATTAGTCTCCTAAGTCCCGCTTTTCTAGAGGGAAAATATAAGTACCTGCTCCAAGCGTTCCTAGCCCACAAGAGCCTAGGACACAATAAAAGGGAGCCATCATCACCTTCAAGGATGAGCAGTAGGCAAAGTCAGTAGAAAGAGCCATGGCTAAACATTCCTCGGCATCCTTTTCAGGGTATGCTGTTGGCAAACCTAAAACACTTGTACCTAAATTGTTCTTGTGCATCTGCCTGTTTCTGAAACTACTGTGAGATACAACTTTCTTGGGTTTGAGTACATGACTGAGTAGTGTTAAGTAGCAAGATTTAGAGCTGGGATAAAATTTACCATGGAGAAAATGAAGAACATAGAACCAGAAGCCAAAAAACTGCTGAACACTGAGCAAATGAACTCTGTGTCTACAAGGAGATTCACTTGTGCTCCTACTGCGGTGGTGAAGATGTTTATGAGCAGGATAACAAGGGAAATGTTCTTTTCTGGCTAAAGATAGCTAAGAGAATGCTAGGCTCAAATCAGCTAAAATCTTGCTCAACTAAAAATAAATTAAAGAGGACCCACAGATCATCAAAAAGAAGATATTTTAAAAAGTGCTGAGAGTAGAAACCTGCTATAGGGTGGCACTTGTTCACAAGCAGAAGAGCCTGATATTCACTTTGCTGAGGAGAAATGCATTGCAAACTAGAGCATGGAGGGTCTAACAAACCCTGAACCGAGAGGTTAGAAGCCTGTATGGGCCAGGCCTCCTGATGACCCTTTCTAAAAAGAACTAATTACTTTGCAATATGTGAAAAGAAAAACTGGGTTATTAAAGGGCTTTTGAGCTTTGGAGGCAGATGCTGAAGGATGCATGTGCACAGTAGTAAAACAATGTTAAAGTTAACAAAATATATTGATGATAATGATCTGTCACAAACATTGCAACAACATAAAGTCATTGCATGTTAAGCTTCATTGAGGTGGCTAAAGGTGAAATAAACACTAAGATGGAAAGCAATGGTCATCCAGGTAGATACGGTTAGCTTCTTAAATCTAGCAAAGACTATAAATCTTATGAAATTCATAAAAATTATGGAAATTATGTGAGAAATGTGCAAAAAGTATGTAATTGAAAATTCATTTTTCAGAAACAGTTTGTTAATCTGTTAAATCTAAACCAGAAAACTTGTATTCCGTCTTCAAGACAGTTCAAGTCTGTGTAAAAATTCATCCTGATCCACAAATGACAGTAACTTTACTCAACATTTATATACAAATGCAGATAACTTAAAGTACATATATGTGTGTTTAATTACTCTATGTTATGTATGAAATATGTTTTCTGTCAAAGTCTTTTATATTTGGAAATAAGTGTATAAAATAAGTGGCATAAGTTCATGTACATGGGGAGTAATAGCAAGAATTTCTTCTAAGGGCTAATCAGTTTCAAATAAGAGGGAAGGAGAGAGACACATTTGTGTGAAGAAGGCTTCAATGAGATATAGTTCTGTCAGTTTGTTTCCTCTTTGCCTTCAAACCATTCTTTAATGCAAAGCTGTCTTGACTTCGGTGGTGCTTTGACTCTTACAGGTGATTTCATGAACAAGCTAGGGAAATATCAGTCGTGAAACAGTTATTGGATGGGGAAGTTTATTGCAAAAGTAATTTAAGAATGCTTAATAATCCATACTTTTATTAATGACTTCAATAAAAGAATTGCAAATGCATTCATTGAGTCTTTGGATTAAGCCATCTGGAAAGGAACATAACACGTTGGAGGTCACAGTTAAATTTTAAGATTGATAAAATGAAGAAGTGTTCAGGAAAAAAAATCAATGCATGATTCAGTAAAGAAAACTGAAGATTTCTACTCTGTATGGAAAAAATCAAGTAGTAGATGGAGAATGATCTGTGATTTTAGTGTATTACAAAATGGCAACAAGTCAGATTTTAGAAATAAACCCTTAAAAATTTGTATGAGTATTAAGAAAGCTCCTTCCTACTTGAGTAATCAGATTCTAAAGCAGTCTTCCAGATGAAAGAATGAGATAAAAAATAACTTTGTGTTATTCATTTAACCTGTTTCTGTTGGTTCAATATTTAAATTAAGATAGCAATATTAATTTAGTTCATCAAATATCAAATAGGTTAATTATATAAATCTTTTAACACAACTTGATTAAGAATATTTCCAAGTATTCTGACCTGCAATATAATGTGATACTCAGATGTCTATATATGCATGTTATGTTGCTACAGCTCTGTGATCATCTGTCATAACCCTCTGTAAGATGGCACAGCTCACTCCTGATATGCTGATATACTCCTTGTCCTCGTGGATGTTTTAAGTTTCTTCTAAAACATAGATTCTGTCTTACTGCAGTTTTTTACTTTCTGCACCTTTTTCCTTCATTACAAAGAGTTAGAGACTGCAGTTTCTTTAATGTGTGCTATGTATTTTGTCTGAGGCACTGGGTCTGATTTTGACATGTCTTCCACTTCGGAGTGATCTCTCAACTAAACGATAAACAGGGCTTTAAATCTGAACATTTGAATTAGCCACAGGGATTTTAAATAGACTTCTTGACCTACGACTGTAAAATTCTATGTATTGTTATACACCTCTCTGTGGGACCATTTGATCACTTTATTATTTATAGATTAAAGAACATTGTTGCTAATTAATACTGTTCTAATTGTTGGCAGTGTATACGTGCTTGCTTTGATGTTTTTTTGATCCTGTATTTTGGGGATTTCACTTACTACTTTTTTTTGGATGATTTGGGATTTTGGAACCTGCATTTTTGAGCCCTTGTTTCATTTTCTTATTACGGAGGTCTTCTCTGTTCTAACTTCTTTGTTTCTCATCATGCAATTCCTTTTTCTTTTTAATCGAGTCTTATGAAATGAGGCAGCCCCAATTAATTCCTCAACATTACACAAGTAGAGTCATTTTTCACTGTCTTCTGAAAAAATGTACTAGTACAAAGGTTAATATTTAGTTACCTATATGACATTAGCCTTCTGTTGTAGCTTGTAAAGAGGAATGCAGTTAATGCAATACAGTGAATTCAGGCTAATCAAAAAGGGCAAGCTTGCAGTCTGCTAACATTTAAGTTTGTTCCTCTGATGAGGTATTTCTCCCATAATCTCTTGGATGCACTCTTTTCAGCATGAGTAAAGTCACATCATAGGAATTTCTCTCTCACGGTCTGCCAGATGAGCATTTGAGTACATAAGGTCAGATTGCGTGGTTGAATCAGTTTCTACTGATCTTAAAGTCTGTGAATGAGTCAATCAAAAATCCCAGGTTTTGAATGCCTCAAATAGAAATCTTTGTGTTTAGACTATCACTGAGCTACTAAAATACATAGTTATTACAGATATCTTTGCATGACTATTTGCACCCATTAAGTAATGTGTTTTATTTTTTAAATATGATTGACATGAACTAATGGAAATGTTTGTTTTGTTTCTTTCTTTTCTTTTTTCTTTAATGATCAACAGAAATTTAATCTTTTCAACAGTAAAAAAGTCTTACATCTGGTTTTCTGATGAAATTCTACACCTACCATCCAATACCAGAATTCATGTGAAATTGGTGAATACCATTCACCACAAACACTCTTAATTTTTGCAGATAGAGAGAACGTGATACTACATTTTTGAAAGTACAAAAATAATTGTACATAATGTCTCAAGCAAGAATATTATAAGGCATTAGGCAGACAACTACAGTTAAGTTATAATTAGTTCCATTGTGAGTTTCAGCTTCAAAGAAACCCAAAACTTCTAAGAAAAAATTCAGCTGACTCCACCAAGCTTTGCCTATATGCTATGGCCTAGATCCGCTAAAAGAATTAGGAGCCTAACAGCCAGTGTAAACATCTAAGTCCAAAATGTAGATCTTCAAAGACCCAGCTGAGCTGCTGCCTCACCCCGAGGGAAGATGGTTGTCTTCCCACGGCACCTAAGTTTCTGCTAATAATGTTCTCTAGGTATGTTAGACCACATCTAGAAAGACGGGTAGGTGTCTCTAGTAGGAATTGGGAAAAAATGTTCATGTCCCTACACCAGACTGTAACCCAGAGATGGTCCATTAAGATGCTCCCTGACCCGCCAGGCACCGGTCACACTCTTTCCCTGAAAGTTTCAGCAGGAAACATAAAACTTTCTCTGCAAGTGTCCTGATGTGACTCAGTTTTGATCCTTGTCTTGTCTCTTGGTTATGCATAGTCAGCATCCAGAAACTTGCTTTTCTCTAGTTAAATCTTCTGAGGATATGTTTGTGTTGCTAGCTAAGAGGTAGAAATAACCACTTTGTGCATAGCCCACACTGCTTTTCTGTTAGTAGTATCCCTGGCTCCGCTTTGGACCACTCCTAGTACCTTTCCACCAGCCCACGCCTGCATGTGGCTCTGGGGTCAGCCTACATATGCTCTAACAGCAGTGCGGGCAGCACTGCACCAGGCCAGGGAGAGACTGGAAAGATGAGACAAAATTCTTACAGAGGCATCTAATGGGGCTGCCTATGCAACATGCTGAATTTCATGGAAAACATTTCCAAGTCCTATCTCATCTCACACTGCACACAGAGTTGGGGGATCTAACTCAGTCCTGGGGATCCCATTAAAGAGAAGAGGCACAGAGAGTTAGATGGATCCAACTACATTAGATTTGCCATTTGACCAAATTAAAATTTTGTACTGTCTCACATGTCTCATCCCTTGAAACTCAGCACAGTTTCTACCAGGAGTAAAAATTCAAGTCAGGGACAATCTGAAAAACTTTAATGAGTCTCTAACATAAGGCAGACTGTGGGTGGGTTTGACTTTTACTTCAGTTGTGCAGACCTGCAGATCACAGAATCACAGAATATTCTGTGTTGGAATATCCCCACAAGGATCATCGAGTCCAGTTCTTAAGTGAATTGTCCATATGGGGATCCATTCCAGGACCTTGGCATTATTAACACCATGCGCCACTTACAGAAGCAGTGAAAGCGGTGAAAGGTAGAGGAGCCCAGTCAAAAGGGTGAAGTCTTAATCTCAGAGAATAAAATGTAGAAACAGCCCAGAAAGACCCACAATTTCATTCCTCATTTTCATAAGCCTTCCTCATCCACATCCAGCCTTCATCATGCCAGCCTGCTTCCTGTAGGCTTCCTTTTCATTCTAGAAATATGTGCTCAGCCTTTTTTTTTTCCCCTAGGAATTTTTGTGGGGTGCATCTACTCAGACCTAAATTGCCAGAATAGTCTTTTAAGTAGCCCTGCATTTGATTTAGTCCGTGAGGAAAACACAAGAAATTTTAGTTTCTGTGGGAAGTGGAAGTGTAGAACACAGTAAAGAGTCCCATGACAATGAGCAGTATTAATGATTAATGTTTTTGCCTGCAAAAAATTGTCTCTAATTTCTACTCCTTTAAGTCTAGAAAGTCAATTTGAATGAAATATTTCCATTTTATTTTTGGTGTAGGAGAAAATCTCTTGCTTATCTTTTAGTGGGAAATTCAGATAGTGGGTTGTGCTCTAACAGAAATGGAATTTAATATTATTTCCATATTACACATTAACTTACTGACACCAGCAGTTCCTCCAAAACATGGCAAAAGTTTGATCCTTTTCCCAGGTGCCAGAGTTAATAAATGGAGGGATTCTGGCTGAACTCTAGTCTCATTGAAGTTTGTAAGAAAAGTGTTAGATGTTAGTAAGAGCAAGGCTAGGCTAGTGCTGAAGGCACTTGCAGTTCTCCTATTGCTTACACAATATTCTCATTTAGTTGCTTTTGCTTATAAAAATGGAAAATTATTTTAATATTTTAAACTTTCAGAAATAAAGCTCTGATTTCCAATACAGTAAAAATCATACACCACTGCTTCATCTCTTCTGCTTACATAAGACTCCTTCTCATATTTATAGTCTTGTTATAATTTGAAGAATTCTCAGAATGGCTTAAATTAAAATCTTTCACATTTAAATTTTTTTAAGTAAAGAGGAATGCACAGGCTTTTCTAGGCTAAACCTTGTAACTAATAAAACATCAAAGAAAGATGATGAAAGAGATACAAAGATAGTATATGTAAATGCTACCAAGTGATCATAGGTTATATGAGGAATTTAGTATAGCAAAGATTTGGAATTGCCAATTGAGATTTAAAAAAATGAACCACTAAAATCTTACCTCTAGTTTCACTAAGGAGCTTTAACTGTGTATTTCCCTCTAGAACCCTTGGAAGTTGCCTACATATATCTCTGCATTGCATTACAAATCTAGGGCTGAAGTGCACTCCCTGCACAAAGTACACCAAAGGTGGTTCAGACTCGTCTCTGTGATGTGCTCCTTCCATTGTCATGTCCCCAAAAAGCAGTTTCCAGTGGCACTGGAAAATGGAGCTCATGTTCAGCCGGGGTATCTGGGTACCAAGAGCTACCGTGTTTCTGGAGATTCTCCACCTGCCCCTGAGCTCTCGGGGAAAACCAGTAGAAATCTGCTGAGGGTAAACTGAGTAACTTCCAGCTCTTCTGTGTGACTGCTGATCCAAGTCCTCCACTGTTAGGCAGTCATCAATCATTTTTCCACCTCACTTATGGCCAAATTCCGTTCTCAGATGTGCATTTGCAAAATCCTGTTGACGTCAGCAGTTAGCGGTTTACCAAAGGAGAAGAATTTAACTCTTCGTATAGTTTTCTCCACTTTCTGGAGATCCTTTTTGCCTTTCCTGAGGCAATAATTTTCCTTTAGATTTTATATTTAAATTTAAACATCATAAAACGTTAAAAAGGCTGATATTACCACTGTCTTGTATCATCTCACTGAGCTGAAAAACAGCTGACGGTGGTCCCTTTGCATTCCTGTTTTGATTGGTAAGATACCCTGCCGGAAACAGGGTACACTGGCAAACTTAGATTTACAGATGCTTCACGGGAAAAATATCTCATGTCTTCAGATTTGCTTAAATAGAACCAGGAAAAGGGTCTGTATAAAAGAAAAAAAACAAACAACAAGAAAAATCAGTATTTCAGAGTATCTTGTTATGAGATTTCAAGTCATCCAAAAGGCCATGTCAGTAGGGACTAGACTGTTTTCAAAAAATACAACCTAATTTTATGCATCTGATATTGGCTAAGGACTAAATGAGAGCTTCCTGAACATTCAGCGCTTTAATGTATTTTTGACGACTAGGATGAACCCTTGTGAGCCCACTTTAGAGACAAATATATTGTAGTCCAGAGAATCACAAATTTATTTTGTTTGAGTCTTTCTTCTCAAGCTAGAAGTGAAAATGCTTTTTATTTTCAAATGTGGGAAGTATTCTGGCTGGCTTTTAGGTTTACTCTCAGCAGTGCTATTTATTGCTGTCTCTACAATTTCAAATAAAGTTTGAAACTTACTCTGAGATGTGGCTGAAGTGGAAAGATGTTAATCTTCAGTCCTCAGCTATTCTTACCATATAACATTACTAGCTGGTAAAATGTAGTCCTGCAGAACTGGTTCACCAGGACACGTCAGGCTTTCCCTAGGATGTTCTTGCATATTCTCAGATGTCATAAAGTGTTTCATGGGGTATCATCAGTCTCTGGGAGGAAGAAAAGAAAGTAAAGAGAAGGAAAAGAAAAATAAGGATTTGGTCATTCACAGCTCCCTTCAAGAATCTGGATTTCTTCTTTTACAACATAACTTTCTATTAGCTGGGTCTGATTCAGGGCCAACTGCTGAATCCTCACACTGCAGGCTGCAGCTCAGCTGCACAGTAGTATCTTTACTTCTGTGCCAGCTAGGGTTATTACTGAGTTTTATAACTTCTGCTATAAATAAAGCTTTGTCATCTGAGCATTCAATTTAAATACCTCTCAGTTTATTTTTGAACACTGGAAGTTAATAATAAATATCATCTTTGTTTTCTAATTTTTTTACTGAGTTGATTTAAATGCTCTTGACAGCTCCAATCCAATCCTCCCATCCAAGCTGACAAGCATGACATGCATCTCTGCATACAAGCTCTCAATTATGCATAATCCAATGTTTTCTAGGCTTTTAATTGAATCACTAGTCTCAAACTTGTTATTTTTAATTTACAACATTTGATTTCTGACACCGGCCCCTCTATGTCATAAATTATGCAGGCAAGAGCCTTAGTTGTGTGGGTGATTAAAAAAAACTAATTAGGCATGATTAAAAAAAAATAAAACAGAGACCACTTAAATATGTGCATGTTACCATGTAAGAGAGGCTTATTTCACTGGAAATGCCTGGGTGATTTTTTTTTTTAAGAGATTATGTTCAGTTCAGTACAATTTGATTGATTTTGACAGAAATGAAAGAAAATGTAGGATTTTTTCTTCCTGCATATATACCAGAAATTGCATTACATGCCCGTTGATGTGAATTTCTCCCACAGCTCATTGAATGTAATTTTGTTAAGTGGGCAGGAAAATGAATATGAAGAAAACTGACTAGAATCCAACATTTTCCTTGGCACCAGTAGCAAACTGAGACACGGCATATATAGATATAAATATATGTTTATATATACGTGAGGTACAATTAGAAGTATTAACCTTTTATGCCTCAGCTAAGAGCAGCAAAAAGGAAAATGTGCAGAATGTTAAACACCACTAAAAGACAGATAGCAGAGGAATGATGTTCTTTCAAAGGCTATCGCCCTATAGCAGCAAATTAAAGGAAAAAAATTATTTTCTCTTAAATGAATTAAAGAAGTTACAAATGTACTTGCTAGGTGAACTTGCAGATGTTTATCATTATTATTCACTAACAGCTTAAATCTGACTATTTCAAGTATACTGTGTCAAAAATAACATAATCTCCACACTTTTTAGCGTGTTCTTATTCCAGCAATCTGGGGAAAAATGAGGAAGAATCATTGCTTCCCTCCAGCTGTGCTATATGATCTCTGTGCTCTGAGCCTCGAGTCTGTGCACAACAGACATACACAGTACAGCTGCTTTATCACCCTAATTCAGGCTGTGGTGATAATATAAATGAGCTAAGGAATTGCTTCACCAGAAACTTACAGTTCAGGGATGAATTTAAACTTATATTCAGTGTTGAACTAATGCAAAGCTTCCAAAATGCTACTCTTCCACTCACATGTAGTTGTGTGCTTAAAACAGCTTGCTGGATTAGGACCAAGGACTCAGATGGAGGTGCCTGAGGAAGAAGTTGGCAGATTTGTTAGTGCTAACACCCTTAACAGCTTTAAAAATTCATGGTGCTGATTGAAAATCCAGGATGATCAGTTGATCCTCTACAAAACTCACTGTGAATTCTGGACCGAAGATGACATTTCACCTGCATCCAGGCAGAAGATATTTCTCAAGAGCAGGGGGCTTTTCAACTACTGATGTCCCTAGAAATGTATCATTGAAAAACTCTTCTCTTTTCTCCATGAGGAGGCCTCATCAGAAAAGAGACAAGGATATTGGAAAAGTCTGAGGGTAGATTGAAATGGAAGGCTGAGTCCTCAGTATTTTTCTACAGTGGGCAAAGCTACCAGAGCAAGGGAAAAATCCACCCTTCTAGTTCAGCCATCCGGGGGTGCCAGTGTGGGACAGAGGTGGAATGTGACAAGTTCAGGAGCATCATAATTCTGCACATCATCTGCATGAATGTCCTCAGGTGCTTACTGTTGCTTGGAATGGTTAGGGGAGACACTGTAATTCAAAGCTCATTCAATTTTATGAAAATTCAAGATGTTCATTAAAAAGCTATAAAGAAAAACTTAAATGTTTGTCTTTATAATTAAATTGATACCCAAACAACTTTTTTTAGACCAAGAAATATGAGTATTTGGACATGGAAGAAGAGAGGTCTGAACCATCTTCAAAGCGATCCTTCTGTAAATCCTGAGAATGATTTGGAATGTGTCCTGGCAATGGAATTGGAGATAAACTGGGAATAGGATAGTACCATGCTCAAACACTTTAATCTTCTCCTACCTGAAGGCCTGTCTGAATTGGCCAGAAATCTGTTTTAAAATTTGGGAAGTGCTTCATATTCCTAAGGAGAAACCTAGTGGGAAAATCTAAGGTTTATCTGCAATTTCAAATGTTAGAAAAGATACCAACCTACAAGTATTGAAGGTAGAATAGATGCACTGTAATTTTGTTCACATGTTTTCATATTTGTCTTCCAAGTTTGGATTATGTTCAGTTACTGCGCGTATTCTTAAAAACTCTACTAGAAATGCTCAATACTTCTGGAAATCCAAATTCTATTTAGAGGGGATTTTCTAACGTAAATAGATCTAACCAAAACATTTATTTTTTACCAACAAAATCTAAGGTTTCCCTCAAAAGAGAGAGGATATTTTGCAAAAGTTGTAATTAGAGATGAAACCACGAATTTTCAAGAAGCTCTGCAACCATTGTGGTCAAAGTGGTTATAAATCTCCCAAGGTCTGTGCTACAGCTGGCCTTTGTATTAGTACAGAGGGATAAGTGAAATAGGCAAGGGAGAAATGGTTTCCTTCTCTTGGGTAACTTGCTCTCAAAGACTTAACAAAACAAAAACAAAACTGGAGAAATGCTATAAAAATAAAGGAGTTTGTAGAGAATTTGACAGTGGCCATAATTTTTTTTGCAACAGCCTTCAGCCAGAAACCTTCTAAAATAAAACTTAAAACAAACAAAGGCTTAAGACTGGATCAGCTAGAAGGCATTAATATGATAGCCAAACCCACATCATTCAAAGTTCTTAAGAAATCTGTCAGGTGTTTTAGACTTTAAACTAGATAGGTTTGTAATTGCAAAGAGTCTTTCTTAGTTAAATTCCTGTAATAATTAGAAGCCTTTCTCTAATTTCTCTGTGGACACTTTCTAAACAAATGTTCTGTTTCCTACTTTGTCCTTCAGCATAAATAACTCTCTTGTCATTACTGTTTGGATATACTTTAGGATAGCTGTCCTATTTTCTCATAGTTTCTCTTTTTCCAAATTTAGTAGGTCTGTTCCTACTTCTTTAGCTGAAAAAAAAATTCAAATTACCTCACCTACATCTTCTCTGTCCTCTTATATATGTCCTAATCTAATTTCATATATATACAAATAACTGTCTACACGTATATAGGTGGTGAGAGGGTGGACATGACCCAGCAATGTGCACTTGCAGCCCAGAAAGCCAATTGTGTCTTGGGCTGCACCAAAATCAGCGTGGCCAGCAGAGCAAAGAGGGGGATTCTGCCCCTCTACTCTGCTCACATGAGAACACACCTGGAGCGCTGCATCCAGCCCTGGCAATCTCAGCAAAGGAAAGATATGGACCTGTTGGAACAAGTCCAGAGGAGGCCACAAAGATGATAAGCTGGATACAGCATGCCTCCTATGAGGAAAGGCTGAGAGAATTGGAATTATTCAGCCTAGAAAAGTGGAGGCTACTCGGTGACCTAATTGTGGCCCTTCAATACCTGAAGGGAAGCTACAAAAAAATGGAGAGATACTTTTTAGAAGGGAATGTAGAGAGAAGAAAAAGGGGAATGGTTTTAAACTGCAAGAGTAGATTTAGGTTAGATATTAGGAAGAAATTCTTTACTGTGAGGATGGTGATGTACTGAAACAGGCTGCCTGTAGAAATGGTGATTGTCCCATTGCTAGAAGTTTTCAAAGCCACACTGGATGCTGTTTGGGCAACCTGGTCTAGTGGAAGATCTCCCTTCCCATGTCAGGGGTGCTGAAACTAGATGACAATTAAGGTCCCTGCCAACCCAAGCCATTCTATCATTTTATGATAACTAAAGGCCTTTTCTTTTCCCTTTACATGTCCTTTATCCAGTTCTTCTCAATGTGATCATTTTTATTTAATCTCTATTGCCACAGTTGATCTCTATCTAATTGAGAGATGTCTAAAGTGTCATTTAATACATCTGAACTAGGTATCCTAAACTGTTTATTTTAATGATGTGGTTCTTCTAACTTCTCCCACACCTTTATGTGAGTAAAAGAGATGCATAATTTAAATAAATGTTTTTCTCTTACTGTAAAAAGAGTATAGTTTGACTAATCCTGGAATAAATACATATTGTAGGCATATGTATTTGGCTAAAAACATCCAACCCAATAACATCCCGGCCTTTTAGTCACAGTTTTCTTCAGGAATAATGCTTTGGGACTACTCTTAAGCTTTTCACTTACTCCCAGTGCCTGTTGGGGATAGATATTCACCCAATCATCTTTTCAGCTGTTCCTCACAGTTGTTCAAATTTGGGTCTTATATCTTCAAAGCAAACCTACCTTTTAATATGAGAGAAGAAATTCTTCAGTTAGCTTAGAACTGAAGCTAGGTATTCCCTAAGATGCTAGTTTCCTCTTCCTGATTAGAAAAAGTGAGAAGCTTTTCTTAGAAGCCTTTAAATAGATGCTTGTTAGAAGTTCCTAGGTCACAGACTCATGTTGCTACTTTCTTGGAAGCATAAACAAAAAGGATGCTCATGTAAAAGAATCCGCATATAATACACATGTCAGTGGTACCTTGTATTCAGGTATGATTTCCAGGAGAAAGTACTGTTCTGAAATTCTATGCTTTCTCGTACCCATCTTCTGACAACTGACTAGTGAAAGATGGAGAAGCCAGTTCATATTTTAAAACTGTAGATACAGGTAAAGAGGTAAACAACATCCACAGCCATTCCCTCATCTTCTGTGTGGGTTACTCATGAGCTCAAAATCAGGCAAATAACTACTGGGACAATTTTAGAGAAGTGGATGTGTTTCTGAATGGGCTAAACAAGATTGTGAAGAAAGGCTGTCCACATCCAAATCCGTCAGCTGGAGGCTTCTGGGCAAGGTCAGTTTATTCTATTGAATTGAGTAGTAAGTGCATGTGCATTTCTATTAGTTGGATTGACACTCATCTTTGTGCCACATCTTCTCATCTGTTGCTTTACCCACCTGTTTCATCATGTCTTCAGCTCTTGTCCTACTATTATATTCCATACAGGATCTAGCACTTCGGAAGTTTAAATTTTCTAGGACCTCCAGTCAAGCATTGATGTAAATAATGCATTTTGTGGTTTAACCCCAGCCAGCAGCTAAGCCCCATCCATCTGCTCACTCACTCCACCCACAGTGAGACGGGGAGAGAACTGGAAAAGCTAGAAAACTCATGAGTTTAGATAAAGACTGTTTGATAAGTAAAGCAAAAAACTGTACACACAAGCAAAGCAAATGAAATTCACTCACTGCTTCCTGTGGGCAGGCAGGCGTTCAGCCATCTCCAGGAGAGCAGGGCCCCATCACACACACCACTGACTTGGAAAGACAAACACCATCACTCCAACCACCCCTCCCCTTCATCTTTTCCCCCAGTTTTACATGCCAAGCATGAGGCCACATCGTCTGACATATGCCCATAGCCAGACAGGGATCAACTGTCCTGGCTGTGTCCCCTCCCAACTCCTTGTTCACCCCCAGCCTCTTGATTGCTAGGTGAGAAGCAGAAATGGACTTGGCTCTGTGCAAGCACTGCTCATCTCCCCGTGCTATCACTATCCCTGGAAATGTATAAGGCCATGTTAGATGGAATTCTGAGCAATCTGATCCAGTGAAAGGTGTCCCTGACCATGACAGGAGGGTTGGAATTAAGTAATCTTTAAGGTCTCTTCCAAACCATGCCATTCTATGATTTCATGTTTCCATGATACTGTAATTGAATCTATGATGCTATCCACACTGTTTCAAGCCCAAAGGCAAAACACTGCCCCATCAGCCACCATGAAGAAAATTAATTGTATCTTAGTCATAAACACCACAATGAGAAAGACGTTAATTTCTACTGAGGAGTTCGAACAAAAATGTGATCAGATGCAGTTTCAACTGAGCGTCTGCAGTTAGCTCTTCTGCTTAATTTTGCTCATATAAAATTACATCATCACATTGTGTGGTGGAGATAAGGAAGGACAGGTTCAGTGCCCATATAAAGAAAATTACTGAAAAAATTTAGAATTTACATTCACTTCAGGTCTGTGATCTCATCTTTACTATGGTTGTGGCCTACAAGTCAAATACCTAATCTTCTTGTAAGAATTGTTTCCACTTTCATCATGCCAGGGATTCACTTGTCTCTTAAGTTCTGTATACAAACTTTGTTCTCTGTACGAGAACATAGGAAAAGAATGGTCCTTTCAAGAAAAGAAAAGAAAAAAAGCTTGGCCAACACAAATAACTCCAACTGCAAAGGCTAATGAAGTTTAACAAAAAGACCTTTCTCTGTGTTCCTTCAATGAGAACTTGGGTGCCTACACTGCTGTTTCTTGAAGATACTGTAGGGCAAAACCCCTTCTCCAGTGAAGATACTTAAATGGAATGCAATCCATTGTAATAGGCATTTCATTTCTGTCATGAGA
The DNA here is from genome assembly GCA_013397315.1 of Donacobius atricapilla. Lineage (NCBI taxonomy): Eukaryota > Metazoa > Chordata > Aves > Passeriformes > Mimidae > Donacobius > Donacobius atricapilla. The sequence goes on along the minus strand of WBMY01005581.1, from coordinate 572,029 downwards.
AGGAAGACTGTAGCAGTTAAGTTCTCTGAATCACACAAGTTATTCTGGAATAAATCACCCACAGCTCCAGAACATGTTAGCTGTGTAAACCTGTCAGTCATGATCAGCAAATTGTTAAACATTTTAATACAGAAGAGGATGGCTTTGATACTCAAGCCCTTGATATAGGTGCTGCAACTTCAACACCAAAGATGTATGTTTCTACAAGCATGTGAGATGAAATTTTATACCAAAAAACCTCCACTATTATTCCTTGAAGACTTCTCAGCAAGGATTAGAATAGGCATATTTCATGCAAAAATCAGACATAAAACCCAAAATGGCTCTTATTTATGAGTAGGGAAATTCAAAACCTAGAGTTGCAACATTTACTTGATGCCAAGGCCATGAAAATGCAATGATCTGCAGAAATTCACACTTTTGTCTCTGGGGGCATTGTTACAGACTCAAAAAGTGAAATTGCTGTTACTTGAGCTTGCAAATAATTTATACCTATCATTTGTCTTTTAGTCCTGCATTTGCCTGCTGTGCTGACCACCTACTCATGGATGTATGTTGTAGCAATCTTGTTCATGACACAGCTACCAGAAAAGAAGAATGTGTTTAGAATATTTGAAATATCTGGGACTAATCTACCAAGCAAAAACTACAAGCTCATACACTGAAAAAAAGGGTATTTTTTCCAAAGTACTATGTCATTAGTTATCAAGTAATTTATTCAAAGGTAGCAACTGACTGCACAAGCCAGCAAAGAATCCCTGCTCTGATTGTCATTTATTTAATTCCTCTTAGGAGTTACATATGTATACAAAATCTTTTATGAAAGAATTTCCCAACACCAATCATTCACATTCAATGTAAACACAAAAGCACACATTTTACAAACACTATTATGGTGATTGCTATTTTTGATATTTTAAAGCTTTAAATACTAATCTTTTACATCCTTTTCAGTCATAAATAACAGAATATTATTAGTCAGCAAGAACTGAAATATATTCACAATCTGGCCTTACCATTATCCACTATACTGCAAAACATTTTTTCTGATGTCTTATATACAATTTCCCACAGTTTGTGAGTAGGGAAGATTTAAATTTTTATAACAAACCGTGAAATATACACTTTTTGGTGCCAATGATTTTCCTTTGCATTGTAGAAAATTTTCTATAAAATCCTAGCTGAAATCCGCATTAGAAGTATCTCTGTTAAACAGAGGTTGTGGGTAATCACTCCAGCATTTTCACCCCATTGGCCAAGGGGAAAAATGTGTCAGTATCTTTCTTCTTTAAATTTATTTAATAGACCTTAGACAGAAAAGAAGAAAAACTCATTAGATCATCTAGTTCATCCTGCCAATCTCTGTATCTATCATTTCATCTTGGGAAAGTACTCTAGACAGCCTCTGGGTGTTCTCTACAAATAATATTGGCAGAATACAGCCCAAAGTTTTGTTTTCTTACTACAAGTCACCAAAATAAACAAACAAAAATCCCTCTGAGCTGAAACTAAACGAGAACTACAACCAGCTGACCTAAAAAAGAACTGCATGGGCTGTGTATCAACTGAGTTTTCCACCCTTTCACTATTCATTTCTAACACAAAAGCTGATCTTAGTGAATTTGCAGTGATGTCAGTCAGGGAAGAACAGTTCTATTTTTGGTACCAAAAGGAAAGAAGCATTAAACTTTCATATAATAAAATAACAACATTAGGTTTAGAGAACATAAGAATCAAAATATTCTAATGTTTCCCTAGGTTCAGTTTAATTCATATCTGTGCCATCAGGAAAATAGTAACAAGATGATAGAGTTGTTGAATTGTTTTTGTCCCACTCCTTCCCTTTCCTTGGCAAAATGAGGAAAGAAAATTGCTTCAAATCAAGAATACTAGTATTTCTTCTTTGTTATTCAAATGGAGACTGGGACTGCTGAAAACAATTTATTTCCACATACATTTCAATCATGCAATATCAAATTTTATGAAGCAAAAAAAACTAAAAGAGAGCCAAACCACAGAAAATTTACATTTTAAAAACCTGAGTATTCTTATTTGCCATATGGAATACTGATTTTAATGACTGTTTTGAGTTTTTAAGGGATCATTGCCCCACTTCATTGTTGCTCCAGTTAACCATAACTGTGGCTTAGACTCCTCAAAATGTTAGGTCTCATAAGGCAAGAAATATACAGACCTTTTATTTGTAAAGAAGAGCTATATTAACACTAGTGGGGGTGAAATAACGTTCTTGGACAGATAAATTCTGTAAATTTTGAATATTAGTTTAGTTAGAAAATGTCCGTATGATACAAAAACTTCAATCTTCTTCTAATTATATCATAAAAATTATCCTTGTATATTCTGTGCAATGCACCCTCAGACACTTCGGCTGAAAAAAACAACTCATGAATTACAAGTTCTCCCACTGGTAAACTCTGGAACTGAGAGGGTCTTGCACTGTTAATATTTCTGATCTTTAACATTCCCCCTAAATGNACTAAGGTCAAAGACTGTGCTTTCCTGAGGTCTGTGCCAAAGTTTCTACCAGGGTTTCAGACCCCCCAGGGCAGTTTGAGGTGTTTTCCACCTGCCCTGGACTCCAACATTGCACTGGGATAAAAAACTCAGTATGAAATCTGAGAATTACTTCAATGTTTCATTAGAATAGCTTGGCTTCTGGACCATCAAGAGGCAGGTTTCACTCCCGAAGAGCACCTCCCTCAGCCCAAATAATTTTTGCTTACCCTTGAGTGAGAAATTCACTCCTTGCTGGCTAAAGCTAAAAGGGCAGGACGGACCTGCATCTAAGTCCTTGTGAATTTCATAGAAAAATTCCCACTTGAATGAAGAAGCTGAGGAGGATCTAGTCCTGAGAAATTTACCATATGCCTCCTGATTTGTATTTTAAAGCCTGGTAGAGACAGAATTCAAAGTATTCATTATACATGTATTAGGTATGTTTAATATAATTCCAAGGCATAAAATGATTAAGGTATTGGAAATATATGAAAGAAAAAGTAAAGTTCTAATATAAAGCATGTACCCATTTATTTTAGTATATTCATGTGCATTCACTGATAATACTTCCCTGAAGTTTCCAGGCAGATTTTAATAGAAAACAGTGATAAATGCCCCTTGCTAGACACTCTCCACTGATCTCATACTAAAAAAATTGCAAAACGTCAAAATACAAATTTACACCTCCAGTTTAACTTTTGCTTAGGACAACCAGATGTTGGAGTTTCAGTTCACAGAAGTTTCTTTCCCACCAAATGTTTCTGAATGGCAATGGCAAACAAAATTAAGCAAGTCAGAATGTTTCTGTTTTCAGATGAGATGTGTCTGATTAGGAAATTCTGAAGTTATTGTCAAAGGGTTTAATTGTAAACATTTTAATGAGTGTTGGTAAATGCTACTTTTGCTAAATTAAAAAAAACCTCTTTACAGAAAGGATATAATCTTACTTCTATAAACAGGAACAATCTGTGGAAAAGTTTGGTAAATGTCACTTCCAAATTATATTTAACGCTGATGTCTGAATATGCAGTTTCATTAGCAATATCAATTGCAGGAATGATCATCTCTCAGTCAACCCTGAAATTGCTCCATGTGAATGCCTACAAATTTATAAGGCCTAATTCCAGGAATCCTCAAAGAGCTAACTGCTGTCATTGTAAAGCCACTCTCAATGATTTTTGAACGCTCTTGGAAATCCAGAGAGATCCCAGCTGACTGGAAGCTGGCAAATATTGTCCTGATCTTCAAGAAGAGCAAGAAGGAGGAGCCCAGAAACTACAGGCCTGTCAGGCTTCAGTGGCTGGGAATGTTATGAAAAGGATTATTCCAGGAGATACTGAAAAACATCTGAGATGCAATGCAGTCATTGGTCCAGCATGGGATCATGAGAGGAAAGTCCTGCTTATCCAACCTGGTATCCTTTTATGACAAGGTAACCCACCCAGATGATCAATGGTTTGGATTTCAGTAAAGCTTTCGATACTGTTTTCCATAGTATCCTTCTGGACAAAATGTCCAGCACACAGCTGGATAAATATGTCATGGAATGGGTGAGCAACTGGCCCATGGATTGTGCACACAGTGAATGGGGTAACATCAGACTGATGACGTGTTCCTCAAGGTTTTGGCAATGGGGAGCCTGCAGAGGAGGCTTCAGTGAGAAGACACCAGAAGATGACCCCCATGTGAGACAGTCATTTTCATCCAGCTGTAAGACAGACTCACCACCAGCTAAAGCTGAGTCCAGGAGCAGCATAAATCTCAGACGATTGTATTTTTCCCTGCCATATGTATTACCAGAGGTCTCATGGTAGCTTTCAATGCTTAATATTATTATGTAAGACTTGAATTCTTCTCAAATCATGGCTATTTTCAAGTAAAATAGGAACTAAAAGTGGAAAGAAGTATTAGAAGTCCCGATCATCTGTAAATCTCATTTAAATAAAATACTGTTGCTTATGTTGGCACAGCTATGGCATTAAATTAAACATGTTTTACTAGTGATAACTCTTAAAATTGTAACAATACTTAATGCATATCTAATTGGGGTGGAAGCACTTAAATAGCTGAAATATGGCATTCCTAAATATTGATATAATCAAAGCCATGAATAAACAGATGTATATTAAAACTGACAATGTTAGTCCTGAGGATAATTTTGGGACAATTGAAAAGCTTCTCCTAAACAAAATCATGTTTTTACATATGTGTAATGTAGCCTGAATGTTGCAGAATTCTCCACATGCAAGGCTTTCCTTTTATTTCCAGTGTTTCTGGGAAGCCACCCATGATAAAAGAATTTATTCCCAAAGAAACTCAACAAACTCTTTTTGTCTTGCAGTTCTGCAGAGGAAGTAATTTTGTGATAACCATATTAGCAAAAAAAAGAAAACCCAAAAAACTAAAAACCAAAACAAAACACAAACAAAACAACAAAAAAGAAAAACTCCACCAGGATAGGTAATAAAAATGAATAATCCTTGGGATATCTGAGATAGCCCATGAAACACTCTGAAGGGCAGAGCATGGACTCTGTTTAGACCATAGTGACCAGCAGATGACATGGTCCCTTATTCTAAGTGGAGTTTGTGGTCTTGAGACTGTCAACATCTTTAGGGTGGACTTTTTTTCTCAAAAATTTTATCCACTCAGGCTAAGAGTAGTTCTACTGTGAGTAGACATGGTCCAGACTGTCTTTATAGCTGGAAGGGAAACTGGGCATTTCTAAGGCACATGCCATCAAAGAGAACTGGGATAAATCACTACATACAGATGCCTTTTCTACCAGACACCAGACTTTAGGCAGTTGATAGAGATGTGTCCTTTCAGGCCAGTATTCACATTCTCTTTCTACATGTCAGCCTCACTCATGAACATTGTCCAGTGCAGGACAAAGTGTTATCACCGGCTGCAGCCCAATTCACTGCCTGATAATGCACAGGAAGGTGACCTGTAAATACATGCTGACGTAACTAGAAAAATGTAACACAGTACTCTTGCCTGAGACAAAAAGAGGCATTCTCAAGCAACACCACTTCCAAGCTTATAAGTGGTTTTAGGACTTTTGGAGCAGAGCATTTAAGAATGCGACAATTTTTACAAACTAGGGCTATGCATTTAAACCATGTCATAAACTCCTGTAAATTGCCCAGTAATCTCAGCTGTAAATAATTTCTTCATAACTTGTGCTGAGATGCCAAAGCAAGTGGATGTGACACCAGCCTCATCAATTCTTTGGCTAGTGACACCAACTTTCATTATTCTCATATTTTACATAGCCTATTATGATCCATGAACATTGTAATCCTAAAAACAATTTTGAAACAGCTTTGCATGTGTATATAAGTCTACAAAACAGAAAGGTCAGCCCAGTAGTAAACTATATTCTCTGAAGTATTTTAGATATCAACATGAAGGAATTTTACTTCCACATGTCTAGGGTCATATTAATTATTATCTTTTACCTTCTGCATATCTCCTTGGGGAGATTGAAAATTGAGGAGTGCTGGCCCCTTCCACTGATCAGTGATCAGTGATGTGACAGGAGGTGTCAGTGCAGCCAAATCTGCTTTTCCAAGGAAAACTTTCCTTAAACTTATTATTAAATGTATATTTTGTCTGAATGAATTTTTGTAAGCTAAATAGAAACAGGAATAGGCATTCATTGCTTTTTTGTAAAACAGATCTGGGGGAGGAGGGCATTATGCGGGCCATAGTTTCTAGATGTTGATTTACCCTCCCTTTTAAAGGCATCTAAAATTGTTTCAGGATGTCTTCTTTACCTTTCCTATTAATATTTTAGTTAACTGTGTACACAATTAATTAAATAAATGAGGGGGTTTTTTTCATTTTTACCCCCTTTTTTTACTTCTTTCCCTAAACTATCACATCCGCAGTGAAGCAGATCCTTCCTCCTTACTCATACTGAAGGAGACAGAGCTCTTTCAGGCCACACATGCCAGCATTGTTTGAAATCCAGAGACTACAACAAAATGTGTTCTTATGTAACATAGCTTGTTCTCTGTATCACCTTGTCATTGCCAACTTCATGCTGACAATCACTGATAAACTCAGCCGCAGCACATGTCTGAAGTGAAGCCCAATGTGATGTGTAATTCCTTAGCAATATTTCAGAGGGACCAGTTTTTTTGCTTTTAGGTAAGTCAATGTGAAGATACTGTAAGATTCAAATAACATGCTGTACACTAGACTCCTAGCTGAAGCCTTATCCTATTATCCTTTCCAATCTTGGCTCAAAATCCAGAGGGACTCTGGATCGCTTAATTAGTTAATTTCTGTTTTGATTGGAAAGACAAAAGTAAACCTTTTGGAAATGAATTCATCAATTCAAACTGCATAATAGGCTTTATTGAAATGCAGTCTGCAATGTTCTTAAGTCAGCCTAACCACTGAATGTTGGGACTTATCTTAATTATTGTTGGTTGTAATACTGTACTTATATTAATAATGTTCTTATGTTAAAGAGATTTTTTTGACCTTTTGCAGTGCAGAAATCAATGAGAAGTTGATAAAGCCAAGTTCATTGCTGCCTAAAGTAAAGCAAGCCTGATTTGTTTACTTACCTAAGCCTTCATCTGTCAGATCCATTCTGAAATGATTTATAGACCTCTACCCAATGAAATCATTTAAAGTAGATTAGATTCAAGGAACAATCACCTCTAATATGACAAGCTGATGGAGGCTGACAGGTAACCAAGTTGCTCTGGATGGCAAACAAGTTCCTGAAATTCTGATTAAATTAAAATATTAATGGTACCACTGGGAAAATAAGATTGAATCATGTTAGGCGAATTCAGTATTAGAAACAAAATGCAAATAGAGAGTCATTCCGTGTGAAGAAAGCCAGCTGAGGTACCAAGGGAAGTTACCTCCAGTAAACGAGAGAGCAGGAGCGAATTCAAATGAAAAGCATTGTGTCAAGAGCTCACCTTCACCTTTCTGAGGTCTCTAAAACAACAAGGCCTAACAGGCTCTGGGGTTGGTCTGAACAGTTTTGAGAGGTTACATATTTATTTGGACTTGCAGCCTAGTACTAATGAACAACTCCTGCTTTCCTAAGGTTATAAGGTTATTCTTTGAAGCCCTGATCCTTGATTTTTTTCCTCTTTTTTCATGTTTGTTTAGTTTCTGTTTTCAATCCTGTACATTAAGTGGCTCTGGCTGCACTATAATTGCTATATAACTAAATGTATTGACACTGCCTGCTTTGGGATCTGTATTAATTTTGACATACAGGGTAATTAAATGTGCTATGTGTCTCACGTGCATTAAAGGAACAATAGATGCCTTATCTGCCAGACACGCTGAAGTATGCAATTACAACATGTTAAGAGCAGTTGCTTTTTGCTTCACAACACCTTTTATTAAGGTTCTTTTAAATATCTTTAGATGTTATTTAATGGCTATGAAGTAAAAAATACCCATCACAAGTAACACTGATGGGATTTATCTCGCCTCAGCTTAGACAGGGTAGACATCTTCATCTGACCTAATTGCCTAACCCCCCATTACAGTCAGCAGTAAGAGCTGCTTACGGATTGCCAGTCATCTGGTCTGATTTTTCAGGTTGCATTTGGATTTGATAAACTGCAACCTGAACACCCCGACACACACACACAATATTCAGTGTCTTCACAGAAGGAAGAAGCTTGATGAAGGCAGCAGGAAACACCTAGAGGAAACACTGCACCCACAGTGCCTCTAAATAGCAAAGTGACAATCTAGTTTCAGAGTACAGAGATTTTTTTTTTTTCCCCTAGAAGGCACTATATAAACTATGGGGGCAATGGTCAATCCAGTCAGATCCATAGCTAGGGGAGGAATAACAGGAAAATAAACCAGCGGCTACACAGCAGTAGTGAGGGAGAGCCTCCTAGGTACCCTTATCTACTGGGATGGTTACTTTTTGCAGAAAAAAAAAAAAAATGCAATATGTAAGCAGTGGAAGGAGGGACAGGACATGCATGAAGCACTGACCATGGTGAGATAAAAATGAGAAACCTAAAGTTGTTTTGTTTTGTTTTGTTTTGTTTTGTTTTGTTTTGTTTTGTTTTGTTTATCTCAGAGAGGCAGGGGGTTGAAAGGTCAAGAAGAGACCTCTCTCTCACCAGGAGAATGTCCTAGGTAATGATCATCTCTCAAAGGTGTTTGATCGGTTTTGTGACTGCAGAAAATTGAGGTGCTGGAGAAGTACTGGTCTGGGGACTTGGGCAGAAGAAAAGACAGCTTTTGTTTTCTGACCTGAAAGCAAGAGGAGAAGTGGAATGTATTTACCTTTCAATGCCACTGACAATGACTATGTCAACACTTATATTACTAGTTTAAAAACCTGTTTAATTCTAAGTAGACTGTTAGGATTATTGTACTGTGAACTTACCAGTGGCAATACTAAATTGAAAACTAGCAGCAACCAAAAGAACCTGAAGCAGGTTGGTCAAGCCTCAGGGACCACCAGAACAAAATGAAGCTCAGGAAAAAGAAGAAAAAGTGTGCCATTTATCTTCAGCAAATTTACAAAATGGATAACCACCTTGACAACTAACATAGTGGACCTTGGAGAATGCCAGCAAAGACCATTATGTTGAGGTGACTTTTCCACTCATTTATTCTGGTCTGAAAAATCAGCCCATAAATATATGACTTTGAAATTATCTGCAGTTTCACCAGTTTGTAGGTGCTATGGTAATAGAGAGGAAGTTTAACCTTAGCAATAAAGGAGTCTTTGTGTTCTTACCACATGTGCCAGATGAAAAATAATAGTGTATAACCTATACTAAGTGCACTGCTAGGTAAAATCCTACCTACTCAGAAGTTTAACTCATGTCATTAGGGAAAAGGATAGTAGAGGTCTCACAATGCACATTTTATGTGTGTATCTTCCTCAGTATCTGAAACAAATTCTCACCCATCTGTGAATCATTATTTCCACAGTTCAACTACTTCTATCTATACAATGTTGCTCTGAGACACAGGAAAATCTCCCATGGCCAAGTGGGAAAAGTACCATGGGAAAATGCTATTTTCTTACATTCACTGTCCAGCCCATAATGATCTTGTTATTTTGTAGACTGTAATAGGACTCTGTGTCCAAGGTTTAAAAAGAATAGGCCCAAGTCTTCATTTCCTAATGATGTTAAAAATTATTTTTCTCTCAGATTTTCAGAATGTTTTAGTAAGTCATCATTTCATGATCACTTTGAAAATTATTCCATGTCCTTAGGTACCAAAACAGAGATCAGGTTCTTTGAAGTTTTCGTTTTTAAAACTTTTGACCTCTAGGTACATTTCACATTGTAGTAATGGAAGTGTGTCTGTAAGGTATTATTTCTAGTCTTGTTATATCTCTGCCATTCGGGATATTAACTACTCAGTCATTAATTTCAGTCCTATTACTGACACATATGTCATACAGGACAACTCTAAAAGTCCAGTTTCTCTTAAGCTTCAAAACTAATACAGTCTAACATTTTGACAGCTAGTTTTGGTACCACTACACAATTAATCCATCATTACATGAAAAGGAGCAAAACGTCTGTTATGTAAAATTCAGGGCAAACAGAAGTGCAAGTAGGAGCTACCAAATTTCAGCATTTCTCCAATGAATGCTCTAGCAAGAGTATGGAATAAAGTTTCAGAGGAAAAAAATCAACATCCTTCATCCATAAGTGCAGCCAGCAAAGGGAAACAGAAATTTGAGAGAACTAAAGTTTGGTGTTCATGCAAATTTTTGTTCAAAGTTTGAACTTTCCGCCTGAATTTCCTTTTAAATCCTGAAAATTTTTAATTAGACATAATAAATATCACTGTCTTGAGCACTCCCTATGAATGTGCCCATGAGCAAATCCTTCCTTTTCCTTTCAAGAAGGTAATATGCTGACTGTATTGTAGAACATTTATAATTCTCTCCTATATTTGTATTCTTCTTCATTCTCACCAGATCTCTCTCTCTTTCTTTCTCTGCATAGATATATATAATATATGTATCTATACATGCAAATATAGCAATGTGGATATATTTAAGTGTGTATGCTTCTATCTGTATATAGCATGGATATACCTTAATAACTACTTATTGTTCTACCTAACTGTAGTGGTAGATGTTTGTTTGAACTAAGGTGATAAGATTCCACTGCTTTTATGCAACAGAAAACTGAAACTGTTATTTGCACTAAAAGCAATACACTCCAAAAGACCTGGTGGTCATGGCTAAATATGTATCTTTTTTTTGCTGTAGATATGATGGTCGTCTTATACATAAAATCTTTATATGCAATCATAGAATAATCAAGGGTGTATAATGCTTTTTTTCTGTCCATTATAGAGCACAGATTGCTAGTATATGGTTTGCCACATGGTTCCTATCTTTTATGCACTCACCACATGCATAGACTGAAAGCATTGAAAACATGTGAGTAGCTGTTGTTGACACTGGGTAAATATGGAATCCATAGATTAAATTTCAACATCAGCTATACAGGTCTGAATTTCTTGCAGCTTTGATTCCAATGCCCTAGTAATGTTTAAGCTATCAATATTAGCTTACATAACATTCAGGTTTTGGGCCTGGGTAAGATTAAACAGCTTTCCATTCTAGCAGAAAATTTTCAGATTTCTCCAAAACTCCAAGTACTACTAGGCTTCTTCATGGAAATGTAATGAGGGCTTTCATTTATAAACAAGTTCTGAATTTTGGCTACTTTTGTCAAAAACTCACTGTCTATGGTTTATCCAAATCAACTAAGAATCAAGAGTTATTTCAAATGGCTTTTTATTTTTTTATCTATGAATATATATATTTTGTCTAATCTTGCTATCTTGTGATTTTCCCTGTCATTTATTACTGGAATATCTGTGTTTTTTATATAAAATCAAGAACAGTAGCCTTGAGCTCCTTTCCTCATGGACTTCTGACCTTGATTCAAGTTCAGCTTAAAGAGTGTTTGTTGACTGATCAGACAAGGCTGACGGGAATCAATATTGAGCTGTTACAACTGCTTTCTGTTGAAAAGTCTCACTTAATTAGGAAACCTTTGCAGCATTTCTTAAGACAGAAGGACTGTGGATCTCTCTGGGCTCCCCTCTTATGACAGCTTGGAATGAAGAACTTGCCATCCCTGTTCTTCAAATGCTCCGCCCTCAGCTTTGTGAAATATCCCAGGAATTAAGACTTGATTTTAGTTGCAGTTGGTGAATCATATCTTCTTGTGAAAATTAAGAGTGAGATTAGAACAAAGAGCCAGCATTTAAGATGACTGGTGAGTAAAAAATTTAAACAGAGCCATCAGGCATGAAGAAATGAGGCAGGCTTTATCAGTTGTAGCCTTTTTCTTCAGTTTAATATTCAAATCAGCGGTACAACTGTGGGCATACAGGCAAGTTATGACATGCTCACACACTGAAGCCAACTCATTGAAAGGAAAGGTTGAAGCTCCTTGTGGAAGGAGAGGGGGAGATATGTTTTTTGGGAATTGGTACTTCCTTGTTAAAGCAAGAAAAGTGCTCAGACAGAACTTTGAGATTTTGGGTGGTACTGTCAAGTTAATGGGAGTGGAAGACAGCACCTCAAGCAGTTTCTGTGCTGCCTCAGTACAGCTTGGTCACATTCTGACTGGTGGCTACCCTCCACCACCCTGTGCCACCCTCAAAAGCATAACACGAGGGTAACAGTGGAGCTTGCTTCTTGCAGAATTTGAGGTTGAATTCAATTTAGGTCAATGTTATTTAGGAATTTAGATTGCAAAATCTTTCACAGTACAATTTTTTTTAAAAATACAGTAATGGCCCAACTTTGAAAAGAATGATTCTCCTCAATTTAAAATTTACAAACAAATGTACTATTAATATCTCTGAACTTGTGTTTTTCTGCTTTTATATATGTTATGGTTGATGGAGGAGATGGAAGTTCCTCAAAGAGCAAGAGGACTCTCTTATTTGAAAGTTTCTCAGTGCCTGCTGCACATGAATATCCAAAAAAAATTATGTGCTTAAGACAGAGCTGTGAATAAACTTCTATGAATTCTAGAAAATATGTTTATACCCTCAACTTCCAATTTTCTCTTATTTTCTTTGTTGGATGCTTTATGAGTGCTTTACCCCAAACATTAATTTTTCGGGGTGCTTTCATGAATCATAAGTCTATTTTACCTCAAAACCTCTACTGCAACATTTGATGGTTTTCAAATTATTTATAAACATTTTCTTATATATAGATATACATTGCTATTTCAGTGTGAGTATAATTTCTATACAAGCAGTTTAACAAGTGCATAATTCAGAGAAACTAACTCGAACAGCTAAGGTTAAGCTTCTGATTGCAAAACCTATAGTCGGATATTTCAGTGAGACTCTCTAAGCAAAATAAAATTAAATCCCATTTTTGTATTAGTTAACCAAATTGTAAGTTTAGCTATATTTATCTTTAAAGCAAGCCCTGACCTGGTTGCCGTATTAATATAGGTCTGTGTGGGAAAAAATCTTCCTTAGAAAATGTGAATATAACCTTTAATTTGTGAACAACATTCTCCTTTATTCCTAGTCTTTGACTTGTAGCGATGTCTAGAATGACTGATTCTTACCTAACTGAATTCACTTAATTGTTGTGGTGATGATTGTGTTATGTTACCACTGCTAAGGAATATCACATCACAGGAGTTAGATGTGGTATGAGTCAGATTCTGCTGCTACTATCTATAATGACTGACTGATTAAAAAATGTTTATTTCTGGAATCATTGATTGATCTTCATAGATATTCATGTCTTCATTAATCCATTTCTTAAGATAAATAAATTTCTATGTGTTCTTTCCTCTCTGTGGATCTGGGATACTTTCAGTCATACAAGCATATCTTGACGATTTCTTTTAAATATTTACTGCCTTTTTATACAGCATTTTCTTCTAACTCTGTCATGAGGGAAAAACTGTTGCTGGCTTCCAGCTGGTATGATCTGTTCCCTAAGCAAGCTGGTTTTCTGACAACATCAACACTGATTTTAATTGTGTGTTGCGTCATCATTTGCTTGTTACTACTCTTTCTAATGATGGGCATTTTCCAGACACACACCCAAGAAAGCAGGAGACCTGATCAGACTGACATGCATGGCCAGATAGTTCATTTCTGCAGGCAGCTTGGGGCTTTTTTCACTACCCATCTCTCCACTACTCCCAGCTGGTGTTGCTCAATAAACTGTGAGTTCTAAAATTACCTCTTAGGTTAGTTCCTTCTCTGTTGCCCTTAATCATACAATGTCAGTGTGGACATAGGGATGCGGCATCACTGCAGTGCCCACTGAAGGGGCTCCTGCCTGGGTACAGACCACTAGCCTAAGGGGTGACTCAGGCCTGAAACAGGTGACAGCCCCAGGGAGAAGGACATCCTTCTGTGGCAAGGCTGACAGTTCTCTCCCAATGGAAACGTGGACTGGTGTGACTGGTTCAGAGCAGCTGGCTGAGGTCATTGACGTTGGCCCCGCTTCCGTGTCCAGTTGGTCTGCTGAGGATGACAGCAGTGAAAGAGCTCTTTGCCAGGGTCTTTCAGCTCAGTGTTGGTACCTGACACCCGGCCTGTGACCACACTAGCACTGCCCCTCAGTGCACTGCCCTCCAAGAGTGAAGGAGGCATAACCTCACAGAATAGCTGAGGTTGGAAGGGATCTCCCTCAAAGTCAGTGGAGAGCTACCAGCCTCCATAGGCAAGTCCTGTCCCACAGCTGGTTAATTAAGCTGTGTTGAATTGCCCTGCTGTGAACCCAAACAACCACCCACTGCTGGTCCATCAGTCCCAGACTAACAGCTGAATCTCCTGCCTCATATCCTGTTTGTGCTGCTAGTGTATTTTCTGTTATTTAATCTATTGGATGTTGGTTATTGTGATCTTGCCATGAATATACAAGTTGGCCCAAGGACTATGAGTCACCCTTTAAATACACTGTCAAAGTAATGCTCTCATAATAGAGTTAGAACAAAATCCATTCCTCTACTCCAAAATTAGATCAATGATATGTAAAATACAGTTTACAGATACTTTGCCCTTTCTCAAAACTATCCAGTGGTGGAAGTTGCCTTAGTCTGTGTCCTAGTGAACCAGTAACTTTGGCCAACCTCTTTCCCCATCCGCTCACTGGTTGCTCCAGAGGTCTTGAGGCAGAGCTCATGCTTTCACACTGTCTGTGCACCCCACGCAAAAGAACTCCAGGTTCTTCTAGGTCTACCAGAACAGGCATTGCTCTGACCCTCCCTAGTTCTAATTTTATCTCAGTTGGGAATAAACCTCTGCCAGCAGTACTAGTTCAGTCAGCTGCTGTGGGATTCTCATGTAGGTGACAAACTGGGCACCCCAGCCCCACTCCATGGCACCAGGGATATACACTCTCTGCTCTCCTTACCCCTGGCTCGCAGGTTTTGGACTCTTTTTTTCTCTTTTCCTTTTTAAATTACATTTTGCATTCAGGAAAACCAGATGTGATTTGAATGGGGTTCAGATAACAAAGCTGGGTACGTCGCAGTTATCTTCAAATTCTAGTCTACATTTTTGCACTTGCCTGGTGCTTATTGCAAGGACAAAGTGGAATAGCCTCTAGGTTTCATTGCAATATAAACATCAAATTCTATTATCAGCATGGTTTTACATTATAAAATATAGACTATTGCTGCAATAATCACTGTAGAAATATAGAATGTCTAAGCAATAAATATAAACATAACTGAGGAAGAAGCTATTATATCCATCTCTGCAGAATTCAAATAAGTTTCCTACCAACTTTGTCCATTGTTTTCCATGACCCTGTACCTGATCTTCTGCAATAGCTCCATTCATCATAATGAGTCCAAATGTCCTGGAAATATCTTCTTGTCCAGATGAGGAAGTAGCAGGTATATGGAATACATATATTTGTATATTTATGTGTATGCTGAAAGGTAAAATATTCATAACCCACTGAAGAAAGCTTAGGCCTTTCTTAAAATAGGGTAGCTTTGATGAAAATAACTGTGATATGAACTTTGCTTCCAGCTTCCTTCAGTAGATTAAAGGAAAAGCATAGACATAAATATATTACCATGTTATTAATGTTTATTGTTGAAATATGTATATATGATATATGCTCCTTCATATATTATGTAATGTCTAAATTACACAAATGTGGGGGAGTTTAATAAGTACCCCACATGGTTTCACCTTTTTATGTAATTTTGCTACATTCCAAATTAAGCAAGCCAAAGTCACTACTTTTGCTCATTTTAAAAATTACTTTACACACGAAAGTGGGTGACTAGTAACACAATGAAAATATTATAGGTAACACTGCATGATGATAACTGTTTTTTTTTCCTTAATTAATCAGGGTGAATGGAAAACTGAAGAAAAACTATGATGAAAAATGGTACAAATGACCAACAGAGGAGAAATAACTAGGTCAATTAACAGTAAATCTGTGATTAAAATATGCTGCCTGTAGAAGGTAAATTATTTTCTGTCAATATCCTTTTTTTTATCACTTTATCTGAAGCAATACATTTATTAAGCCATAGTGGTCATTGCTGGATTGATGACAGAGGCTTAGCCAAGCTCTAGGCAAGAGTTGAAGGAGATACCTGGGATATCGTAGGATAGAACTGAGAAAAAAATACTGTCTTGAAACTGCAGTGGGTTGACTCTGGCCAGATGCCAGTCACCCACCAAAGGCACTGTCTCACTAAGCCCCACACTGACAGGGGAGAGAAAATATAATAAAGGGTTCCTGAGTTGAGATAGGACCAGAAGTGAACACTCACCAAATACCATCACAGGCAAAGCAGGCTCAACTTAGAGATACAAAGTGAACTTATTACTAACAGAATCAGAGCAGGATAATGAGAAATAAAATAAGCCCTTTCCCCCTACCCCTCCCTCCTTCCAGCTCTACCTTCCAGCAGTGCAAGGAGGGAGGGAATGGGGTCATAAGTCTGTTCATCACCCGTGGCTTCTCCCATTGCTCAGGGAGAGGAGTTGCTCCCCTGCTGCACCGTGGGGTCCCTCCCACAGGAGACAGTTCTCTGTGACCTTCTCCAATGTGGTTCCAATCTCACGAGCAGCAGCTCCCTTTGAACTGCTGCAGCGTGAGTCCATCCCTGGGCAAACAATCCTCCCAAAACTGCTGCAGCATGGGTCACTCTTCCACGGGATGCAGTCCTCCAAGGACAGGCTGCTCCAGCCTGGGAGCAGGGCCCCTCACACCTTGGGTCTCCCACAGGTTTACAGCCTCCTCTCAGGCACCCACCTGCTCCAGTGTGGGGCTCCTCTGTGGGCTGCAGATGGATCTCTGCATCCCCATGGACCTCCGTGGGCTGCAGGGGCACAGCTGCTTCACCATGGTCTGCACCGTGGTCTGCAGAGGAATCCCGGCTCCAGCACCTGGAGCACATCCTTCTCCCTCCTTCTGCACTGACCTTGGTGCCTGCAGAGCTGTTCTCCTCACTTGTTCTCACCCTGCTCTTCTCTGGCCACAATTGATACTGAGCAACAACTTTTTATTTTTCTTTCTTCCTAAATATGTTACCACTGTTTCTAATTGGCCAGCCTTGGCCAGCTGCATGTCCATCTTTGCAGCCACAAGGAATTAGGTTTGCTGGACATGGAGGTAGCTTGTGACATCTTCTCACAGAAGCCACCCCTGTAGCCCTCCCTCACACCCTGCCCCACTACGAAAAACCAGGCCATGCAAACCCAATACAGATGCTCATGCTGCATGGAGCACAATAAATATTTTCTTTGATGGCCGCTTCAGAGTTTAGAACCCTCTGCAACAACTCTTAGGAAATTTTAAGTGTGTCAACTAGTATTATTATTTAATTATTGTTTTGGTAGACACCTTTCAAGTAGCAGTAGACCTGACAAAGCATATGCTTCTTGCAACACTGGGAGGAATGGGAAAGGAGTTATTAGTAAATTTAACACATACAAATATGTGTCCATTCTTTCTTATTAAATTGAATTGTAGCTATAAACATTTAGTAACTTCACACAAGAGCTGTTGAAAATAAGATTGACTCTGTTGTGACAGATAATTTACATACCAACTGATGTGGGAACTCAAATCAGACAGTGTTTGACCATTGGTTCAGTGAAACCACAAAGGTGCTTTTGTACCTTCCCTTACTGCCTCCGATTCTGGACTTGGGAAAGGGGAATGGGAGCCCACAGGAAACCAAAATGAGATTCAAGGTGTCTCACCTCTGTGTTATAAAGACCCTTTTGCAAATCTGAAACTCCTACTTTCTAAGAAAAACCTAGTTATTTTGGTATCAGAACTCTAGATGCTAAACTCAGTGTTTGGATTCACATTGTAGTTCTCTTTTTGATTTCAGAAGTAGTACAGGCTATAGAAATTGTACAGATATTCAGAATATGCTTCAGGCCAAAAAATAATTTGCTTGAAACGTAAGTTAAAATTTATTGCTTTTACAATCTGTCATGGTTTCAGAAATGTGGCTTGTGCTATGTATTCCAAACTTGGCATAATCACTAGGCTAACGCAAGAACCAGGAATTTTTTTTTTCAAGTCATAATGTAGGGGTTTTTTTAATTCTTGTCTGAATCTCTGTCCTTAAATCACCTGACATGAATCAAGTGACAAACTCAAGGTGGCATCTGAAAGAAAAAATGGAAAAGCAAAGCTGCCTACAAAGAAATCCCCTCTGATTTACGTGAAGTCACTCAAAACATTTAGACAAGATTTACTCCTTCTTTCTCTTTTTCTTGAATATAATCAGCTAGTGGAGTTATATCATCTTCTGCTGGGGTGGTTCTGTGGAAGTTTGATGTCTTAGATCAAAGCAAACTGGAGGTGTAGAATTAGCTAATATTTTAAAAGTAAATATGAGTAGAACTTTTTAATTATTGTAAGAAGTTGTTTCATTTAGAATTTATTATAAAGTCTTAGACCAGTGATCTTTTCCTTTCTGTGTCACATTCCCCTCCCACGTTCCTACCCCTTATTAATCTCAAGGCTCAAACACTCTCACTGTTAAGATCCTGATAAGGCAATTGGATGATTGGAGGACATTGTTTGGGAATATTGTGAAATTTTTCAGCCATCCTTTTTCTCTACAGTGACAGAATATTTTTTTTTCTGCTATCAAACTGCCTAAAAGTTCATCTTGAGGGTGGTGGGGTGGTGGAATATGCAGATATTGCAAAATAATATCTATGAAGGCAAAAATGTCACATGAATATATAGAGGAATCTCAAAAGCTTACAGGATCATGAGTGAAGTGGTTTCAGTGGCTACTGAGGGGAAAAGAAAAGTGTGGAGGGGAAGACTGAGGATGGTGCACAGCTCTTAGCTGTCCATGAGAATGGACAAGGCAGTACTTAGGTCTGTTTCTTCTGGTTAAAAATCACAGTGTCATAAGGGATGAAGAAGTTAAAAATGGTGCCTCCATTCCCCTGTGGTTTGTGTGTTTCTTCACAACTCAGGTACTATCTCCCAGGGCAGCTGAACCTTGAGGAGCCTCATCCCATTTTAGGGTGACCTTTCCTCAGCAGCTTAGGACAGGGACCATGCCTCTGAAACTCAGTATGTGGGAAAGCAAACAAGCAGGATTAATGTAGGTTCCCTTTCAAATGAACCCAGAGCAAGGAGACCTTACTGCAAGGAAGGGTCCCCCAATGTGGAAGAACATATGAGAAATTTTAATAACCTTCACTATGCACAAGAGTTTACAAGGCCTACGAAAGAAGAAGGGAAAGAGCAAGAAGTTGCCAGAATAACTGTAAAGAGGGATTGCACAAAGATGCCACTAAAAGAAATACCTGCACAACAATTTATTAAGCTTCAAAATGTCCCTCTGAGGTAGGTAAGTATTATTAAACTAGAATATACAGAATTAATTAAGGTTTTAAGGGAAAAGAAAGGGCAGGAGAAAAAAAAAAAAGCTGAACAAATTAATGCTAGCCGAAGGGGTAAGGAAAATAAGACTCCTACAGACAGAATCAAGGAAGAAACATATTGTAGGAAGAAAATATACTCATTAATGATGGAGCCATTATTGGAACTGATTGCCAATGCTTTCTTCATTATTGGAACTGATTGCCAATGGCTCCCTAAGGGAGGGCAAAGATGCCAGACTCTTTGCAGGGAGCAGGAGGAGGGAAGGACACTGCCTCCTTGCTTAGCCTATCTTTTCCTTTATGCTGACATTGTGCCAGGCAATCACCTCATTTTCAGACTTTCTTTGGGAAATGTCCTAAGGAAGGCTGTAAAGATGCAGTCTCAGGACACGTGCCCCATGTCTCTGGGACTCTCTCCCTCACTGTCAAGGCCCATCCCCATAGCGCAATAATTTTAAACACTTTCATGGAGTTTCATGGGTGCTGCCAATCTAATGCTATTAGCTATCACTGCCAAGACGTATGACAATTGCCATCCCCACATCTCCTTGAATTCCAAAGATAAGCTATTTCATCAAGTCACGGAACTCCAAGCATACCCATTAAAAATAAAAAAAAAAAATACTTACTATGATGCTTCTAAATAAATGTGCTGGATCTAGCTGTGATGGAGTTCTTTTTCTTCATAGCAGACTGTAGGTGCTGTATTTTAGATTTGTGACTAGAGCAGTGTTGATAACATACTATTAAGAAGCTGTGCTTGCTTAGTATTGGAGTTTTCTTCATACACTACTTCTCCCAGAAGAAGGCTGGGGATGGGCAAGAGCTATGAAATCTGATGTCTGAATAAAACAATGGACAAGTACTTATTGAAGATGGCCATCTGGCTAATAACCATGAAGAAAAAGCAGAGGAATTCAAATGCATTTTTTGCCTCAGTCTTCAGTAATACTGATGGACACTGGGCTGCTCAAACCCCTGAGTCAGAGGTCGATGAGTCTAACAGTGATTTTCCATTTGTGGACACTGAAATTGTAAGGGACCAGTGGTATCAGCTGAATGTTTACAAGTCCATGGAGCATGATGGGATTCATCCCAGAGTACTGAAGAAACCAGCAGAGATTATGGCAGAGCCCTTCTTGATCATGTACCAAAGGTCTTGGGAACCTGGGAAGGTCTCTGCTGGCTTGGAGCATGTCGGTGTTATTCCAGATTACAGAAAGGGCATGAAGACCAGGAGATCCACAGACCTGTTAGTCTAACCTCAGATCCTGGAAAAGGCATTTAAAGAGCAATACAATCATCAGGCACAAGCCAACAGGGGTTCACGGTGGGAAAGTCCTGTTTAAATAATTTGATATCCTTCTGTGATAAAGTCACCCTCCTCATGGATGAAGGGAAGGTAGTTTTTTTGGATCCTAGGAAGGTTTTTGGATCCTGGGAAGGTTTTTGACACTGTTCCTCACAGTATGGACAAGCTGTCCAGCTGTGGGATGAACAGGTTCAGAGTGCACTGGGTGAAGACCTGGCTGAAGGGCAGAGCGCAGAGGGCTGCAGCGCATGGGGTTACAGCTGACAGGCAGCTGGTCACCAGCTGACTCTGGCTTTGTCCAATTTAGAGAAAAAAAGGCTGAAAGGAGACCTCAGTTTCTCTACAGCTTCCTGAGAATCAGAAGTAGAAAGTGAGGTGCTGACCTCTATTCCTAGGGATGCAATAGCAAGACATGTGGGAATGGTTCATAACTGTACCAGGAGAGGTTAGACTGCATACTGGGAAGCATTTCATTACTGAGACAGTGATCAAATACTGGAACAGACTTTCTAGAGAATTATTTGTGCCTCAAGCCTATCAGTGTTTAAGAGGCATTTGGACAATGCCCTTAATAATTTTTTGTCAGCCCTGAAATAGGCAGTTGGATTGGGTGTTAATTGTAGGTCCCTTCTGAGAGATATATTCTAGTCTAGTCTAGTCTAGTCTGGCCTATTTTTTTCCTTAAAATTGTCCTAAAGACAAAATATTCTTATGAATATGTTTGCAGCTCAGAGATGTTTGACACACTTGTGCAAACAAATAGCAGCTCATTTTTTGCAAGAAGTTTGCTGCAAATGATTATTTAGGGAATTCATTATTCGCAAATCATGTTTTGATGTTTGTAATCATTCACCTACTTACACGCTCAGATGCTACAATGATAATTAGGAAGATATTGTTTCTTTTCCCCAACTGGATGACCTAACACGAATAGACAGAAGCGATGCCTCAGCAAATCACTGGGGCTCATAATTCTCTCAGGGAACTTGTGGAGAAACCAAGAAAAATGAAGATACTCTGAGTAAAGTAGAATTACATGTTTGTTGGATTTTCGTATTTGTCTGCATTCTCAAATAAATTTAAAAAAAATTAAAGGTTTTAAAATTTCAATAAATGTGTAAGAGCTGTTTAGATTATTTTCAACTATGCAATATGTTTTTTTCTGTTACAGTCTAGTTATAACCATGGAAAGTGTCAGCCAGCTTTCCAAAAGATCCAGGCAACTCTAACACTTCTTTTGATTGCCTGAAATCTCTCTGGAGAAGGAAAATGCATGACATACGTTCTTTATTTTTCATTTTAAAACATTAATACCTTTGCAGGAAGCAAAAATTTGTGAAGAGAAATCTTGATTATTGATATCAGAATAGTTGTACTAGAGTTCCTATAACTTGTACTGTCAGACCTTTACAAATCTGCAGTATCTGGAAAGACAAATAATGGTGCCTTTGTATAGGATACACAGAATGAAGAGGACAGAGTAATAACATATGGTTTTGGTGCTGTTTAGTTTTTGGTCTAAGGAAGTCAAGAAGCTGTTTCCTTGTTTTAATAAATTAAATCTTTTTGTTAACTAAACAAAATGTGGACGTTTCTGCTTTCTGTTACCCAAAAGATCATTCAACTCCCAAGGAAGATAGCACTCCTAACCACAAAACAGACACATATTTTAAAGAGTCTAAAAAGCCTCTTTATCATCTTTATTCTTCTTTGGATTTCTGTTTTATTTTAGAAAATGCATCTATGAGTCGGTCCTTGTTTATGCTGATTTTTCACAACGTTAGTTAGTAGTTGCAAGTTGTAAATACCCTTCATATTGTAGAACAGGGAAGCACACACTTGAGACATAGACAAACAAAAAGACTTTATTCTCAAATAATAATGGCCCTCATACAAGAAAGCCATGGGGTGTAATTACAATCTTTATTTCAGGAAGGAACTTCGTAAGGTATTCCTGGTTTACTGAGGTCTGATTTTGAAAGAAAGAAAGGACATTCTTTTTAAAAGTGAAGAGGTAAGCATGGATATGTTATCAGAGCCATAAGCCATGTCATAAAAGCTGACTTTCTCCCAGTCATTCCTCAGAAAACTCCCGGTTTCCACATTTATGAATTTATTTCTGGAAAATATTTTTTGCATTCATATATTAAAGATTTCAAAGAAAAAACAAACACTGAAAAATATTCTACAGAAGATGTTGGTTACTTTGGTCTAGCTAATATTTCCAGGAAAGAATGCAAATTGTGGCTGTATCTTAAAAACTAGATATTACGAGTTTCTTCTTTGAAAATTCTAGTTGCAAATCTTTGTACAATTCTGGTAGTTTGCCTAACACCCTTATAATTTCAGTAACTGCTTGTCTTAGGTGCAGTACAAAAGTGTCCTGTAGAGTGATGCGGCCACTTCTTAGCAAGTCTTTAAAAAACAAGAACTTCATAATAACTGCAGTAATATTCATATTAGAGTGGAAATACTTACGGAGATATTTTTAGTCTTATAACATGCAGAAACAAAAATTACTTTTGGAAATTCTATTAAGAAAAAGAAATCTTCAGTGGATTTTCAGTTCCTATAGTGACTCTTTGAGCTTAATTAAGCTGAAAATAACTTTTTTAAACTAGCTGGCTGATATAGAACAAATCTGTTTTGGCATTTAAATTCTTTAATAAGAATTCCAATTCTTATTAAACTCTGAAACTAAACTGATGTAACAGGAAACAGTCTAGTTAGAACAGCTAATGGAAAGAGGTAATACTAACTTTGAAAATATTTCTGAGGTTTTCTGCCTCCTTGGAAAAGGCAGTTGGAGTAGACTGTCTATGCTCTTGACATTCTGTGTACTCAGAATATTTGAGGCAAACCCAGGAAAGCAGTGAGCCAGAGAAAGAAGGAAGAATGCATCCCTACCAGATCCAGAGAAGCCTGAAGGAAGTACAGGTTCCTCTTTCTATGAAATCATAAGGACTAACCCTCTTGATTGCATGAGCAATGATTTCTGGGCCTCTTCACAACAGGACTTAGTCAGTTTATTCTTCTGACAAGCAACCACTGGGCAACTTAAACAGAAAAAGGTGACCAGTAGGAGGATTAACTGTTAGTGGTGCTTCTGCAGGGTGATGATGTCACTGAAAAGCTTTCAGGAAAATTAAGCTGTGAATTTTAATAGAAAGGTAATGTATTTATTTTTATTCAACATCTTTAATGGACTACAGTAATACTGAAATTTAAAATTCTTACAGTGTTTGTTTATACAGTGTGTCCAACCAGGCAGAGTAAAGAATAAAGGATGTTAATAGGAACACAGTGTTTTTTCATTTGATTTTATTTTGTTACATATATGTAAATGTCAATTTCAAGGTAGCTCTGAACAGATCTAATCTGAGTGCCTGATTTAAACAGTTCTTTCTGTTCCAGAGGAAATATGTGTAGATATCTTTCCACTCTAAGAGTCTTAGAAGAGCATAAGCCAGCGTGATCATTTTGGAAGAAGTCCATGGGTTGCCTTTTGCAATATTTCCACCCTGCTCCTCTTCTACAGACATAGTCTCTTAATCAGTTTAATCAACTTTCCTTTTGTTTGTGGCCGTGATTACATGTGGTGACTCCTATCTATGCTTCTAAATGAGTTTTCTGAAGTATTTTGTGACCAGTGTGCTGACACCCCACAGACACAGTCATACACCAGAGATTCAGAAACAAAACTAAACAGTGTCCAGGTTTCCAAGTGAGCTTCCTATTTATCTAGGTTTACCCTTAAATAAAATATAGACTGTAATAGTATAGTTTAGTTGGTCTGGTGATATTTGTTCAGAGGTTGAACTTGATGATATTAGAGTTCTTTTCCAGCCTTAATGAATCAATTCTGTTCTAGAACACCAGTCTGGTGAAGACTGTCCCTTCCAGAACATCTGGTGAGCATATACATATGTATAATATATTTATTAAATACTGCATGGAAGTGAGGAGTAGTCAGGTCTTGTGAGCTGAGCAGGAATATCTCTGTTCACATGAAAGTCATTCAAACAAACAGCTGCTGCTGTTCTATTATTCACAAGCATTGAGTTAAACTGTTGTCTGGCCAATAGTGTGAAAATAGCTGTAGTCTTCAGTGTGCTGTCTCATATATAAAAAATGTACATATACCAAGTGAATTTATTTAAATGCATTGGTCTCCATTTTTAGTCATTGTTATCACCATTTCATGACAGCCATTTGTCACAAATAATTTAGCAGATGCGTATGTGTTCTCTCAGCCCTAACTGTAAAGGACACATTAAGATCTTGGTAATAGCCTATGTGCCACAATTTTTGGGAACAAATCCATGCCTATGCCATATTATATTAAACAGTGTTCCATTAATAATATTATATAATTAGTCATACCAACTCTCATAATAAGTTACTACAGTTGTAACAGCAGAAATAGTGATAGAAAGGAGCCTTTCCTGACTCAAAAACATATTTTGGTTGCAGACAAAATGGTTAATTCCTAACTTGGATGCCAGAATCATATATTCATTCTTATAAGCTGTCACATCTGGGAATGGTAAGCAAAGATGAACTGTTTCCTTAAAATACTGCCCTAATTTAGAAAACTTGAAATTGGGAATATGAAATTTTTAGAAAAAAGTGCTACAAGAACTCTGTAAACTACCTATCCAGGGAAACTTTTAAAGATTTCAAAAATGCTCATTTGCCACAAGTGGACAGAAAACAGAAACCTTTTTAAAATGTACCCAAACAAATAAAGAAATGAAATGGAGAATTTTCAATAAAAGTTACCAAGATGCTCATTCAGGGAGGTTTGAACCTGCTTCTTGCATGTGGGAGGTAAAATCCCCTAAAAGTTACTGTGAGGAAGTGCCTAACTTTCTTGAGCTTCTGAAGGTGAGGAACATTTCCTGACAAAAGTTCATCTGAAATAGTTACACATTCATTCAAAAAACTGACCATGTTGCTCAGCAATTCCCAAACAAAAGAAAGCCTTGTTCAAGCTGAGCCTGGATCCCTGAGTACAGTAGAAAAGCACTATTTACTGCTGAGATGCAAAAAAAAGCATGTAAAATCTCAGTGATTTATCCTGATGATGACTGCATTAACAAAGAAGAACACACTATATAATACACCATTGCCACCTTATGCTTCAGGAAAACCCCATAAAGATGTTAAAAAATTACTAAGACTACTAGGAAAACGGAATCTTCAATTATTAATAAGGAGATTTGGGTCTATTTTCACTAATATTTCATAATCTCCTTCCAGTATTTTCCTTGCAGGAGAGTAGAGCATTACTGAAAACCAATTAATGTTTCCATTCTATAGCAGCATTGATAGACCCATAAAAATGCAGATTTACATTGAAGAGTGACAGTGTGTAGAGGCTGGCAGTGTTCTCAAAGAATTGGTGAGTCAAATGAAGAGAGTGAGAAATGGATGGCAGCAAATTCCAGTCTTATGTCACATATTTGTGCTGCAGTAATCACCAGTTATCCTTTCATTTCAAATCCAAAATTGGTCTCCCCTAAATTTTCCCTGAAAATGTTTAGGCATAATGTAATGGGCTTTATTATACATTTATGTTTCTGTTTAACTAAAAATATAAATTCAGGAAATGTGGAGAAATTTTTCATAATTGTTTGTTTCCTGTACTTGCTACAATGGAAGAACAGTATCCAGAGGGAGAGGTTAATCCTGAGATACTGGTGTATATCACCTGTACATCTAAATCAATGCATTATATAAAGCCAAAAGTGAATAATTTTTCCTGTCATTTTGATTTTTTAAAGATTGCTCATAGGCAGTTTGGCTACTCTTAATTGACTTCAGCAAAATTTAACCATTAATGGTTAAGGCTACTCTAAGAGAGGAACCTGGGCAAAAATAGTGGGATATATACCTCTACTCAATTTGGTTTTGAGACTACTAGTGTTTAAAGAAAATAGCTTGTGTTATTTATTTCTTCTTCTTGGTCTTCTGGAAAAAAAACTCGAAGAAACCTCAATAATGTTAAATTGCACTAGAAGAAGTCTGAATTGCCAGATAAGATACTGCATCATGGTGGTTGCTTCTTTAGTAAATAAAATAATAGCATTCATGTAGACTCATTATCTTCTGAAATGCTTGCACTGTGGCACCATGAAGAAAAGGGGAAGCCCAGCTGAGAACTAGAGGTTCAGGATATCTCTATACTCTCTCAGCTGTTCTTTCTCTAATGCCTGCCCAAAGAAAGGATGTTCTTCTTATTCCTATCTTCACTTGTAGATGTTCAATATTTAGTGACAATATAATGAACATCATTTATTACATACTAGCAGCCACGTATGGTGCTGGAGAGCTCAGCTGAGGTTTGTTCCCCGAGGACTTTGACTGGCCACTCTGCTAGCACTAACAAATGGTGGCATGTTTTTGTGATTGGGGTTTAGGTCCTTGTGGGTCTGATCTAAGAACAGTAAACTAATTTTTAACAAGTGACCTAAATTACATTTGAATATAGTCCTCCAGAAAACTGAATACCAGAACATTAAATTGCACTAGATTTTAGTCTGTAAGGGAGGTTCTCAATGACTGACTGGTGATCAAAATCCAATTAGTCTGTTTAGTGAGCCTAGCATGTTCCATTTTGTTTGCTATTTCATGAAATTATACCTCATATATTTTTCACTTCTTCAGTATGCCTTTTGAACACAGTACTGCTGTAGTTTGGGTAACCGTTCTCGCTAGGCTTTGCTTAATAGACCTTATATTTTATGTTTTGAATGAACAACTCATACAGGGTTGAGCCAAGGGCTTAATCACTCTTAATACAATAAAGCAGCACTTTAAAATATTATTAACCTCATCTGTCTAGATTTGGAACTAATAGACCATTGTGTGTGTATTGTCTTTATCCCTGCCAGTTATGTACATATTTATTAATCCACTCTTCCAGAGGAAAAATTTCTAAAGGAAAACCAACAGTAACCTTCAAGTGAGTGTGCACAGGTTAGAAGGGCACTAATTAAATGTCAGACTTGACAGATTAAAATTATGAAATTTAAAATCACCGTGGAGCTCTTTGTCATTGTCAAATTAGGAGTCAGTGTGATGAGGAGCATGGAAGTGAATGGTTTAATGGATTGAATGGGAATGTGGCTTAGCAGCAGCCTTTTCTTGAATTCAGATCAGCCTGTAGTTCAGATCAAAGGCTGCTAGTTCAATTTCACATTCAAAAAGAGTTGTAGCTTACCTGCATCAGTAATAGATGTGTATATATGTATGTAGGATTAAAGAAAAAAATGGAAAAAAATGAAGATTAATATATTTCATGAAAAATAATTTTTGGAGATGATCTATGTATTTAGATTAGGATTTCAACATCATTTTTCTATTATTTGGTTATGAGGTGTTTAATGAGATTTTAAAGTCAAAGTGTTCATGAACTGCTCATTATTTTCTTTAGAAAGGAACTTTACTGCTTAGAAAAGTGAAAGATAGGGAATGCTTAGTGCTGGATAGGTTATATTAATGGAAAGAAGACCAAATTCAAGAGAGCAGGCCACAATACTTGTACTAATAGACATTGGGGAAAATGCTGCTGACTTCAACAGCATTTGCACCATGTATTATATTGAATAAAATGAAAAAGGGAATAAATAAAATGCCATGGGTCAAAACACTGATTAAATGTAAGTTTGCTTTATGGAGAAATGGACTTAAATTGTCGATATTGCTAGAAGTTTCATTTGCACACACATATATATGCATAGATGTACATATCTAAATATTTATATATGTAAAAGTGTATGCAGTATCTTTCAGACGTCAGTCATAGAAAATCTAATGATCTGACTTACCTAAATTAAATCAATATTGTATTTAATTGAAATATTTTCCCTTATTAGGTCATTATTACTATGGTCATAAAATTTGCAATACCTCTCGACCCCTTTCTTAAAAAAATCAGAAAATTATTATATCACCATTCTGAAAAAAACTTCCAATAGAGAAACTCTTCATACAAACATGGTTTTCAGTTATATAGGAGATACTGTACAACAGCAACTGAAATCAATAGGATTGGTTTTCAAACAGGATTTGGCAGTTATTTAAACTAGTGGGAAGTCTTTTAAACCATTGGGAATCTTTCTATTGAATTCAAAAGATCTTGGATCAAAGCTGAGTTCTTTAATCAATATATCTAAATTTACATTACAAAAAGCATCAATAAAAATGTCAAGCCATTAATCGCATCCATAATGTTTGGGTTCTTTCTTGAGACAAGTGATGCATTATGACAAAATTGTGCCAGGTAACCCTTGTCCCATGTTCCAGTTTCATCCAGGCACTGTTTAAGACATCTGACAGAACTGGCATCTTCAATTCAAATGTTGATTTGTAGTAAGATGTCTTTAGCATACTGTAAAGCCCACAATCAAGGCAGCTACCTCCTACAACAATGTGCACATGCATTGAACTGGAAGACAAGACTGAATGAGAGTCTACAAAAGCATTTCTGGGGGACTGTGCCTGGTACCTTCATGTGAGATGATTCAAATGCAATCCTATCAGATCTCAGAAAAATCACTAATCTGCCATGATCACTTACACCCCAGGCAAACACAGCAGTTATTCAGCCATCACTCAGAGAAAATTTGCTTAATTCACAAGCTTTATCCAGGATTCTAATCTTTCCTGACCATGGTCAAAGAGATAAAAGGAGCGACATCACAACCTTTTAACCTTAACAAAAAGAGGACTGTGGAACAGTTACATAGCATCAAAAAAAAAATTTGGAAAGAAAATAAAAAGAGAGGCATCTACTAGTACCATCAGCAAAAAATGAGATGCCCTGCATATTTCACCTACTGGAGTGATATTGCTCCAAAGAGGATGTTTTGGAAATAATAATATAATGCCTTACCAAACATTAAAGGACTAAAATTACTGTAGAAAAAAGTGTACATACTATTTCTTCCCCATCTTGCATGTACGGATTCCATGTGAACCAAACACATGGATTTCTAACAATGCAAACAGAAATTCCCAGAAAGGGGGAGGAAAAATAATTTAGGTTGATCTGAATCAGATAGTCTGGAAAACTGCATTGGATTTTATGGAGGATATTGTAAAGGCCCAAAATAGTGCTATCATTTGATAATGAAATGAACTATAAACCAAACAAACAAAACAAAATTAAATTAAACCAGACTAAACTAAAACAGTGTCTAGTGAAAGACCTGGTAAACTCCCCTTGTGTGGCTTCCACCACTGACCCTCAAACTGCACACTCTTTCAGTTGCTAGATCGCTTGCAAACAAAAATTTGTTTGCAAGTGATCACTTACAAACAAAAGTGTTGGGGGAGGAGGAAGTCACTAAGCATAGGCACCCAAGAGATTTTCAAAGCAAGAGATAAACAGCTTCTATAAAGCCATATTTAAGCGGTTTATCTCAGGAACAAGGAACTGTGTGGGGGTTTTATGTAAGTATTCCAGTCTCTTTAACCATCTGAGTGTGGGCTCGACATTTCTGAGTCTGAATTGCTTGCTAACTGTTGCTAGCTCCTTTCCCAAGGGAAAGCTGTCAACAGTTTTCTCTTTTCAAAATATCTCTCCGTTTCTTGAAACAGGTTAAGTACACAGTGTTCCCTTTCCCATAACAACTGTCCCCAGGTGTTGTTTCCTATTACTTAACCAATGGAGAGAAGTGTCAGTCCAATGGACCAATAATAGACCTTTTTTAGCACAGCATGTTATAAAAAAACCTGTTGGAATTGTAAATAAAGCCTTCTTTCTGTTCTGACAACTATATGGAGTCAATCTATTTTGTGTCCTGCCGTGACATCTAAGTTGACCCATGTTAACAGTTTTTGTTAGAGATATCAAAGGATATTGAATTTTTCTATAACACCTTAGTCAGCATTGTCACTTTTTGGCATGGAAAAAAGTATAGCATGAATGAAAGAACAAAGAAGAAAGCATATAACTTAGTTGTCACTTAGTCGTCTCATGGATTATATTAACTGGCCAGTAAATTAGCAAGTACTTGTGTTTCTGCATGAGCAAATAATCATTGCCAATACTGGCCATTAATTTTCCTGTAGTCACTGAGTATCTTTACTTTAAACTTCAATAAGAATTTCTTCTCCTGTAAGAAATGGTTTCAAGTTTTGCAAAGAAAGCAGATACTTCCACATTTAAGTACATTTATATCTACATGAAGTTCATAAAATTACCAGTCATTCTAAAGAGGTTATGATGCCAAAAAAGTGACATTTATTAAAGCCCTTTTCCTCATTTTTCTCTTTTATGAGCACTTCCTAAATTATTTTAAAAAATGCCAATGATTCCTCTTGAGTTCAAAACTTTCATTTGCCAGTCATACATTATTTATCCATTCCAAAATATCACAGTGACATACATATCCAGTACATTATCTTATCGAGTCACTTGGAAGACAAAACCTTTAGTGCTGTCTTATTTTAAAGGGAGCTGATGAATCCCTCTTTGAGAAAAGCCCCTTAAATTATATAGCTGCATATGAGCAGCCCCAACAATAGTAGATCTGAGCAGGAAGCTCAGAGAAGTTGCAGGTGGGCTCAGCCAGTGCAGGAGATATCCAGACAGTGAGTGCTCCTGTGGGACAGCTCAGTGAATTGCCTTTTTATGGAGCTCCACCAGGAGGGACCAAGCCATTACAGGGCCCGTTACTCAGACCCACAGCCAAGGAGGTGCAAGCTTGCACTTGGGGTCTGTGTCAGCACACATCAGGCTGCTGGGCTGGTCTGGGCAGCTCCAACAAGATAGATAAGCCTAAAGCCACTCACCTCGTGTGCCATGAACTGCAACCATTTTGAAAATATTGGCAATTCTGTGTCACAGTCAAAACTCCTTTATTTTCAGGATTTTGTCCATACTCTCCAGATTCCCACATTGGAATCAATTTTCTTTGTTACAGTCTTTGAGTTTAGGGGTTGGGAATGAACACTGGTCTTGGTTTCTGGGTTTGCCTGGCCACTTGAGAGTTACATGGACCTATCTGTCTTTATACACTCCACCTGTAATACTACTTGACTTGACCCTGTTGGGCCAGGGAAAAAACACAGACCTGTGAAATTACTCCAAATGGCTGACCACAAGGCCATTAATCCAACCAATGTCTTTTAGGTGGTTAGAGGGAGAAAAGGACCACAAAAAGAGGCATACAATGTTCAAAAATACACCCAGTAAAGCTGGGGTATTTTAGAGAAAATAGTTTGCAAAAGTACATATGGTCATCACTTGTGACTTACACACCAGTTTCTTGTGGTGGACAGGTAATGCAGAAAGATATAATTTTGTTAACAACACAGCTAACAGAGTCTAGATTCCTACAGGATTGTGAAACAATGGATCTATTAGTTGGCAATAAAGGGCAAAGGCTGACTGCAGCTTTTCCTACAGCTGAGATGTTCACAATATTGCTCTCTTGCTCAGAGTCTGGTGTCTAAGAACTGAGTTTTTCTCTCAGTGCTCTCTCTGGAAAGGGTTTTCACTTGTATACAGCTATTTTATTCAAACTTTGAGGAAATTAATATCTCTCTTATCTTTACCCTCCTGCCAGCTATGACTGAAATTGGCTAGAGCTTCCAAAGTTATTAGGAGACACAAGAGGGGCAGACACAGTATTTGCATAAACTGCTGCAGGACAGAGACCAACATCATAACCATGGCCCAGAATGGATAGGTTTTCTTCCCTTGGATAGAGGGTAGATTCAAGGAATATGCTTGTCATGCAAAATTACCCTTCCCAGACGTACTCATATGAGGCACAGAACCTGCTGGGTTCCACGCCTTCACCAGCCATATCAATATAGCATAGCAGGGCACTCAGTCCTTTTGGCATGCAGCAAATGCATCCTGCCAATTACATTTGGCAGCTGCCACTGGATTCAACCTTGATAAAGAATAAAAGACAACCTGACTCAGGGAATTGCTGGTGGGACATAGTGATGTTTGCCTCTAGGTGATCTGCGTAAAGCAGATGCACAGTTTGCTTTTGTGTTGGCTCATGAAGTGGGGAACAACTTGTAGCACTTGCACAACGTGTAGATCATGAGCTATTCAAGTACAGTTCTCAGTTCTGGGTAATATTACACAGCCAGCAGGAGGGTTGTGCTGGCATTGAGGCTGCTAGGTACACTTTCAAGCTGTGAAAACAGGCGCGCCTGTGGGTGCAGTACAGCAATTCACTTTGTACTGCAATCGAGCACTGGGAACCTGCAGGAAGACTCTTTCTACCAGTATCAGAGCAATTCAGAGAGATCAGGAGGTAGCTAGTACCTGGTCTAGTTTCTCTCAAGCTTGTGAAACTTTTTGAAGGAAAATTATAGGATCCTTTAAGTGATACTCTCACAGGTGGTAGTAGTCCCACAAAAGTCAGTGACACTAATTATATGAATGAGAGTTAATTATTTTAATTCAAAAGCTTAAAAACTAGTGTTCACGAGTGAAGAGTGCTGGTGGTCACTCATTTCAGCCATCCTGAAAACAGTTAGCACTTCCAGCAAGCTTCTTGCTCTCCCTCACTCACTGTAGGCAAGGTCATTGGGACTAGCTTATAAATGCTACAACCGTCTGTTCAAGTAAACACAACCTGCAGCAGAATGTAGATTGTTACGTGGATTCCTGCTTGGCAGCAGCCAGGAGCTGTTCTACAGAAAAGCAGTGGCAAGAGCTATACAAATAGTAATATCCAGCATTGCTGGACCCACAAGAGGATGCTTGCCCAAATGAAAACATAAGGCCAGAAGGAAACACTTGGGTCATCAAGTGTCCCCTGAGATCTCAGACAGTGCATTGCATAAGCTCTTGCATATATGTATTGAGTTCCCCCTACTCCCAATAGAGACTTTTCCTGAAATTGAATGTTTCACGATAATGCGTGCAAGTGCTGAACAATCAGATACTAAAAATGTTCATTTAAGAGTCTGATGATAAAGAGGTCAAGAAAGATTTGTTATCATGATTTTTAAACTGTCATTCAAATGGTTTATAATTTAGGACAAAAGTGATCAGATAGGAAATTGTTCATAAATTCAAAGTAATCACTATGTTGGAAAAATCTAGCAGCAGATTGCTGTAAACCCTTAAAAAAAAAAAAAGAGGTAGAGATACAGCCACAAAAATAATCTTTAAATTTGTAATCATATATTCTTAAGGATTCGTTATCACTACAGAAAAATAGATATTTTTCACTAAAACAGGCAAATTAATCAGACAACATTAATGCGAGTACTGTAGCTGTTAATGCAGAATAATCTGTATAGCCACACTTCTGGTTATGGGGTACAGTATTTTTCCCTGTTTTAGAGGCTAATTTCTTAGTTTCAATAAAGACTGCAAATTCAACCACAAACAAGGTGAAACAGATACCCAGCAAGTGTCAGTGAAGTCTGGTAAAATTTATTACATCAGAAAAGGAAGTGGAGCCAGCTGAAATGTTTTCCAAAGTTTAAAAATACAAGATAGCACTTTCCAAG
Source organism: Donacobius atricapilla (assembly GCA_013397315.1). Taxonomy (NCBI): domain Eukaryota; kingdom Metazoa; phylum Chordata; class Aves; order Passeriformes; family Mimidae; genus Donacobius; species Donacobius atricapilla. Next base: position 537,816 of record WBMY01005581.1, on the reverse strand, counting down.
CAGTACCAAATAAACTTGGAGCTTAGAACCTGATGAAAGTTAATTGAAATTCATGTATCTGTCTCTTTTTGGCAGAAAAGAAAGTAAAATTGTATGAATTAATCCCTTACCAGCATTTGCCTCAGAAACTTGAGTATTTTAAAATGTCATACCATTGTGAATGATTCAATATTTTGAAAATCAAGAAAAAAAGGAAAATAAAGTCAATAATACAAGATGTGTTGGTGCAATCCATTCTCTGTGTCTGATACCATACACCAAACACAGGAACCATTTCTTGCATCTATCATTCTTCTAAATTATGATATTTCATCTGCAAAATAGATTGCAATTTCAGTCTGGATCTCAAGGCCCAAATCTGACAAAAAAAAACAAGTAGTCACACTTACTAGCAGACTTACTACAGCCTGGTGAATCATGCTGTATAAATGGTGGTTGGAAGAAATTGTATATTATTTTTATCCATCCATTTATCTGTTCTGTGTATAAATAAAGCATGTAATCTCTTTAAAGAGATCTTTGTAGTGGATTGCTTTACAGTAGCCCTTAAAAAAGTGATGAAAAAAGGTACAGATGAAAACAAGACTGTCTTTACTTATGTGCTCCCGTAACAAGATTATAAAACACTGTAAAAATCCAGAAAGTGATGTGAAGTAATTTATTCTGACTTCTTTGAGATTCATGTGATGTTCAGACAGTATTTTCAGTGGCAGTAAGCCCTGTATATTTTCTTATAGTGAGTCTGATCCCTGTAATTAATTACTGGGGTGTTTTATTACTGCTCTGATCAAACTGTACAACTTGAAGAAGATAGAAATTCTGTGGCTCCATTAATAAGATATAGAGACACAGATGATATGGAATGCACCTCATCTTAGTTTCATCAATCTAGAAATCTAAAAGTTAGATTAATTCTACTAACTAGGCATCCAGGTTCCACTCTAATGAATGGAAAAAGCAGATCTTCTAAAGATGGTGATTGTAACCTATTTCAGAGAGGGTGAATTGTTCCTGCTCCCAGTATGCCTCCTTCAGCTCTCATGTAGCCACACATGTGGGTAAGGAGAGTGTCATCTCCTTGGGAGGCCATGACGGGGTGGTACAGAGGGACTAGTCACAAGGTGACTTACCTAGGGCACAAGCAGCAGATGAGTGAGAAAGGAATGAGGGAGCAGGAGTCCCAACCAGGTGCTGCTCAGGGGAACAAGCTGGTCACCACACAGCAGAGAGGGAGACTGGACACGTGAAGAGGCATGTGTGCATGCTCGAGGTGTTCCCACGGTGCTCCTAGGGTAGGTGTGAGCTTTACCTAAATGAGGAGCTGACCTGAAAATAGTTGCTATATAACTTCAAACTACAGATACTTAAATTCAACTGTTCTCTCACAGGTCACTCTGTGTGAGCTCCTTTTGTAGTACAAGGGAGATATAGGATCTCTAGGTCTAGATTTAGTTGTTTAAACATAGGTAGGTAATCAATGCTGGCTCAACTCTCCTGGATTATCAAAAGAGGTGTAATAGATATAAGACAGGGACATGCAATCCTTAGGCCCTCTGGATCAGCAGGTAGCAGTCAGCTGGGGTAAACTAGGACATCCCAGCTGCCACCAGATGATTGTTTGTGGACATATGAATGAAATGCTAAAGCTTCATTAGTTAAAATACACACTTAGCAACATGTTGCCCATGTAGGCACCAATATGTGAAGACAGATTGTCATCTGAGCTCTGAATCACATTCTGAGGGCCCTGCGCAGAAATCTCATACACCCTCAGGGACCTCAAATACCCTGGGCACCCATGGGGGGGCAACTGAACAGAACCTTCTGCGTCTGGTTGCAGAGATTTTATCCCAGGAGTATTGGTGAGATGTGAGGTACACCTCTGGAAAAGGTTGGAAACAATACAGAGTACACTGGCGTGGTGGTTTGAGAAACTTGTGTCGCCAGCACTTTGCAAAATGTAATTACATCATATCCATATGCTTTAGCAGAGAATCAGGGGACCATACTGCGCTGTGAAGGACAGTCTTACATCTTTAATCGTTCTCAGATGTCAGCATTAAGTCACCTGTCTTCTAATCAAGGATGCTATGATACTGCATTTCCCACATGAAAATCGAGTGCGCAAATTCATTCAACTGGCTTTCATTTCAAATATGGACATTGGCAGTTGTACAATTTGTGACAGACTTTATTCTTATGACGTGTCTGTTGGCAGGGCCAATATTTTTTTTTGCTTCATCACCTACACTTTAAATTTCCCTTGCCTTTGAATGCTGTGCATGTGCAATGTGTAATAAAGAAACTGAATTACCTCTCACCTCTGGAGAAGGTGATCCTTGCGAATCTGCACAGTGGCTATTGGCAGGCAGTACATATCATTTGCATTGTGGCTGCCTGCACCCTGCTTGACCTACATATGAATACCGCTATTCACCTAATCCCTATTGCTTGCCCAAACAGCTCCAATATAAAAAAGTATGATAATTGCTGCTGCTACCTGTCACAGGCATAGCATCATACCATAATACTCATGAGAGCTTGTGCAAAATGGTGATCAACTGGGAAGAAAATTAAAGAGTTAATAAAATCAGAACCATGATTTTTCACTATCTGAAGATGTAAGAAATAAAGGAGAGATTTTCTTTTGGCAGTAAATCAGCTCCCATACTCCTTTTGTTTGTTATTACAGTCATGGTTCAAGGCCCTCTACAAAAACAAGGTCCCACTTTATTATAGGACAGTCAGGTTCAGAGCACAGCTTGCAATAAAGAAATTAGCAAACCAGAAGCTGCAATTCTGTAGAAACACTCAAAAACGAAGAGGATTTAAAGTGACAAGATCCAATTAAATTTAATTACCCAAGCTGTATTTTCATTTTAACTGACACTTTTTATTAAGGAGCCACATGCACTAAAGCTAGAAACCTGGGCCAAATTGCATCCCAGTAATACAGTTATCTTATGCAAAATTCTTAGTATCTAATTTTCTAAAATGAAATTAGAGACATGGGGTTTGTAAAAGGTTCTCTTTGTCTGATACTATAAGATGCTGTTTGCAATGTACCTATATTACTGTATATCTATGCTACAGTAACACCTGATGTACCTAATAAAACTTATTATTGGGAAAGAGTTTTGGTACACCTTTATTGTTTTTTAATATGGAAGTATTCAATATAAGCCAGGGATTTTACCATGTCAGTATAAATCAGGGATTGAACAGGAAGGTTAACAACTTCAAATTCTAAAACTCTTGAAAACTGAAGCATAAAGTCTATGACTTTGACAAGAGAAAATTGTTTATGAATCTTTTCATTTTAGGCTTAAACAGGCATGTAAATCTGGACCAAATGATTACTGTCACCTTTTTTTCTCCCCATGGAAGAAAAGAGCAAAGAAGGGCAGCAGAGCACAAACCACTGCAAGACATTTAGTTCTTTCCATGTTTCTGATTTTAAAAAATACATAGCAAAAATTTTGAAAAAAAAAACCAAAAAAACAAACAAACAAAAAAACCCAAAAACAACAACAACAAAAACCACCAGCTGATGACTCATGAGTAAGAAAACAAGACAAGAGACATATCTATTTAAGAAGATCAAGCCAATGGGCACAGCCTACCTTGAAGCCTTTACCATGAGGTTTTAACAAACTTGTGACATTGCAGAGTGGTCCTTCCCTCCCAAGGATTGAGCAGGATGTGCCTTTGGTGGCTTTGAGTGGAAATATCATGGGTGTCAGCACCTCAGTGCCAACATCATGCCTGCAGGCAGCCCTCATGAAGAGTAGCATTGGCACTGCCCTGGAAGCAGTGGTAAACGTGGGAGCACACTGTCTCCCTTTCCTCTGCTGGATCGTCATTCTCCCATGAGCTTGGCTGCTCAGGCCCACAGGAGACAGGCACTGCTGTGCCCCCTCCAGATATCCCACAGCCCCTCAGGCTGGCAGTGCCAGGTTACAGAGGAAAAGTTCTTCCCCACATGAGCTGTCTCCCTTACAGGTATGCATATGGCATTACCAAGAGCATTACCATAAAATGCATTTGAGAAAGTGAAGCTGGCTTCCTTTTCTGTCTAATACTGCTAAAAATCTCAGGTTTCTAAGTGGAAGAGGGCTGTGGCTTGTTTTGGTAAGGGAGAAGGGAGAGGAAGAGACTGGGCTAGTATCCCAGGCTCTTATTTTTAAAATGTGAAAATAAAGGATGCAATTACCTCATGTGTGTGAATTTGGAGCCAAAAACATGATCTGTAAACTATTTTGAGAATGGAATGAGGTGTAGCCACAGTTGCATGGTTCTCCACGCAAAGTTTCAGTATCATTCCCCTTTGTAATTTTTCCATTTAATTTCCTGTGAAAAGAGTAAAGAATGTGAGTGTTAACACCTACCAAACCAAACAAGGTGGCAGACCTGTTGGGGTAAGCCCAGGAGTGTCGCAAAGGTGATCAGATGGCTGGAACACCTCTGCCGCGAAGACAGGCTGAGAGAGTTGGAGTTCTTCAGGCTGGAGAAGAGAAGGCCCTGGAGAGTCAGCTCAGCAGCCTTCTAATACCTAAAGGGGGCTTGCATAAAAGATGGAGAGGGGCTTTTTACAATGGTATGTCTTGATACATGGGATATTGAACTGAGAGAGGGTAGGTTTAGACTAGATATAAAAGAAAAATTCTTTTCCATGAAGGTGTTGAGGCACTGGAAAAGGTTTCCCAGAGAGGCTGTGGGTGTCCCATCCCTGAAAGTGTTACAGGCCAAATTTTATGGGGCTTTGAGCTACCTGGTCTAGTGGAAGGCTTGATTCTATGATGCTGTTAATACCTTAGTGCTCTCTTCTACACTGGGCCAAAACTCGCCACATTAGGCAGAAGAGTAGAGCTACTACAAGAAATGGATTGTCTATTTTAACAGCTTTCTATTAAATAACACATTAGGAAAAAAAAATAAAAAACATAGCCACACACATATTACCCCCAAAAGTGAATAACTTCTTTGCTGTAATATCATATTGTGGGAATACACAGGACAGAGAGTAAAACAGACTTAATTAGCATAGCTGATTTGATAACCAAGATGCCATGGCAGGAACAAACAGAGCTTTGAAGATTACATAAGGTGGGAATAAACCTGCTTACAGGAAGAGAAGTGATTCCATCAACTTCTGCAAGCAAAAGATGCTATAAAATGTATGAGTTGTCTGTATGATTTTTAACCTGATTATTGTAGTGGAAAATTATTAACCTTTCTGAAATGGTATATAAGCTTTTGGAAAATCTGAGTAAAATCGAATTCTGATCACTGAATCAATCTTCCCATCTCTCTATCAATTGTCAATAATATGAGTATGTTACAGGGATTGGAATGAAAATGTTTCATACTGTCACTTTTATCTTGCCCCTGTGCACAATAGCCAGAAAGCCTAGTGATGGAGTGGTTCATCTTTGAGAGGAACTCATAACCTCTTACATGAAATTTTATCCAGTAAAGGACACTAGACCAAAGGGGAAAATGGCACCATAAAGTAAATAAATCCAAATTTTCATGTGGTACTCTGACTGTAATCCTATACTTGAATTTTAAATGTTTAGGCCTAAGATTGGTGTCTCTTGGATAAAAAAGAAATCTATGTGCTCATATATCTGAAACATGAGTATTCACAGCTAATTTAACAAATATCTTCCGCCCATAATAGAAATATGATAATGGTCAGAAAAGATTCACTGAAGAGCTACAGAGCTCACACAGGTAAGTAAGGCAGTTACTGCAGCTGATGGCACCAAGGAGACCATACGGTTAGCACTTGTGCTGTCTACCTCTTACCTCCTATCCTGAATAGCTGTTATACACTCCCAAGGGCTGCCTAGAGTCCAGATAAAGTTTCAAACTGTCCTTCAGGTCCACAGCATGACTCTTAGCTGGATCCACTAGCAAATCCCAAAACCAGCAAACATGCACCTTAAAAGTCCTTTATCAAATGCATTCTTTTCCTTCCTCCTTTCACATCAAAAATAATGAGGGAAGAAGCTGTTTCAAGTAGAATGCAAATAGATCCCTATAAAATTATTTTTTTAAAAAGTCAAGTTGGCACCCCGTTGTGGCTAAGCCCAGTTCCTATGCATGGTTATGAACTGTATGTGAATTTACATGTGCCTCGTGCTCACATTTGTGTGACCCCCAGCTCCTCTCAGATACACCTTCACAGTGCACCATAGGACAGTTGGGCAATGGGGCAGAGGTCTTTGCCTTCCCGGGGTAAATTCACTTTCATTCAGCTGTCAAATCCCAGGAACCCTTAGCAAAATGTGACTTGCCTTTCTCTGTCCAAGCAACACAGAAATTCAAACACAGGGTACATCAATTCAGTTGCAATTACAAAAAGACTACAAGCATGAGTAATTTTGACGCATGATTCCTTCTAAAGGTATAATGTTATAATCTGCCCTCAGTAGCCCTTGCTGTAAACAAGACAGCCTAACTCAGACCCTTGGAAGCCCGGTCCTACTCCTGAGAAGGCCAGGGGAAGTGCTCACAGTGGTGTCAGTGGGTGTCTGGGGTGTCAGCTTCACATTCAGAGAGCAATAAAGACAAGTAGAATCTGATTAACATTCCACATGACTAAGTGGAAAATATCTTCTGCTTTACTACCAGTCTTTTCTAAAGCAATAATGCAAAAACAAACAGAAAATCGTTTTTCTTGCATAAAACATTAATTTTTCTAACCTTTTATAATTTTCATATTATTTCTGTCACTTTTTATATGTTTCCATCATCAAGCAGTCATTAAATATGAACATTATAGGACATACAGAATAACCAAAGAGCTTCTTGTTCCTCCAGTTGAGGGATATTTAGTGATGTGTTAAATCAGTTCAACTAAGATATTCAACATCAAAGCAGACTGTGAGGAAAAAAAAGGACAAATTATTATACGAGTCATATACATATTAATTTTGTAAATTCCAATTACCTGCTGAAAGATAACTTCTTATATTACCATTCAAAATCCATTAATTAAAAGTTACCCACTTAAGAACAATGCCTCAAGAAAAAAAAAAAGAATTTAGCCCATAGCCACGTATTTGTTTAGAAGGCTGAATGACTGCAGGGAAAAAGCCCACCCAGCATCCAGTCACACGCCTGTGGTGAATGGCTCTAAAGCTGTTTTCGGGTGAGCAAAAAAATCGTGTAATTCTATCATGTGCTGATTCAAAAGTAAAAGCCGAGCAGACTCAGTGGACTCCATCTGGCTGTGGAGGGTGTCTCATTTCTAGCACCAGGGAGAATTAACACATCTGTAGTCATTTCCATGCTAGTCTGTAGAAACAACTATAGAAGTCTATGGAAGGTATTCATTAAGATTGAAAATGGGGGAAACAGCTTCTCTTGGATGAATGAAAATATGTCGTTTTGCTGGTTGGTGAGGCTTGCTCTAAAGTTCTGAGTTAAATCAATCTTCATATTTGGTGTCAGGAGAATATTCCCCCAAGTTCCAGGACTGGCTGTGCTTGCTGGGAGGATCTTCGTTCTCCATGGCATAATCTAGGAGGTTTTTTAACATGTCCCAAGCCATCACAGGATTCTGGGATTTGATGAGGGCCTTGGTCTCTGCTGCTCTCTACCTGAGACACCGTTTTATGAAGCTTCATCATTTCCTAAACGGCTAGGTCTGTACTGAGATGCCGAAAGTGGCAACAGAATCAAAGCATCAATTCATGTCTCAGGCTGGGTGCCATGTTTCAAACACAGAAGATGAGAATTTAGTTTTACCATTGCTTGTGTTCTGCTTCATTAGTCTCCATGACAGATTTCAGTCTCCATGCTGATCACCTGGTAGTCTCCAGATTTTATTGCATATGTATATTCATGCATGAATATAGAATAAGCCAGAATGAAAAATATATACACAGTTAATGTGACTAAAGAATGCTGGAAGAAGGTCTAAACAAATGCCAACACTTCATCAAGCAAAGCAGGACTGAGAGAAAATCTAGAAAATCTAGAAACACCATTTTTTTGCCTGGTTAAGCTGTATTGTTATGCTCTGTCCTACTTTAGTACACCCCCACCTTTTGTACTAATCTTCCATACATCTGCTGCCAGCCAGGCCAAGCTCAAACAGCAGTGTCAATTCCAGGGTCAGAGAGGTCAACGGTGACACCCGATTTAAGTGTTATTCACTCTGATGCTGTGACAAGACAGATACAGCGTGGCCTGACTAAAGTGATGTATGTTAAATTTGTTGTAAATTACTGGCATGATGGATCTATTGATGACCCATTCCAGCTGTCAGGATGTCTCTATCAGTCTCTCAGTTACGCTTTCTCCTGCTGCTCAGCCCCCATCCCCCTCTGACTGCTCCCATCAAGCACAGGGTTGCTACGTAGTCCCTAAGAAAGTCAGGGTGCAGAGCACAGAGAAACAAAGCGTTAGCAACTGCTTGAACCTGAGGAGCATTGAAAGTCAACTCATGAGGGATAAAAGATTGGTGGTTTATAGACTCGAGCCATTGTGCAATTTTGCATCAACTTACGACCTATAGAAAAACATTTGTTACTAATAGGTTTTCAAGTTAATTCCTGTTTTCATCCAAAGTGTTGAAAAAACTTGAGCTGTTGCTTAAAGTATGTCACTCATCTGAGAAATTCTCTGAAGGGGAACAAGTCCTCTTTTTAGCTTTTGCTCTCAAGAAGAGCAGAGGGATAACTGACCCAGATTCTCTACTGCAGAAAGTGGAAGAGCAGGGAGAGGCAGACAGAGACTACACAGAATGTTTCCTTCCTATTGCTCCCTTCGCAGAGAAGCAATATCCAGCTTCTCTAGCAAGAGGCACAACAGCCATGGGAGGGAAGGACAGGAACCACTTTAGAACAGGTTCCTTGAAGAATCACAGCTTTCCTGCTGCCCAGGGCGGCTGAGACTCTCCAGTTCATGCCCTGTGGGAAATAAAATGTATGTGGGAAGCCATTTCTTGCTTTTGTCTTTACAATGCTGGAGCCTGAGACTGCCATGGAAGTCTCTTCTAGTGAAAGGGAGTAAAACTGATGGAAACCAAATTCTCTCAAGTATAATAGATCATTTCCACTTTCAAACCAATGTCTGTCCTAGAAGTGCTTGCTCCTGGGCAGGTGCAGTAATTACAGAAGTACAGCCCTTCCATACATTTAGCCCAGATAGGTAAAGCCCTAGTCGTGATGATAAACAATATCCTGTTTCGTAATTACATTGAAGGAGCATCTTATGCAAATTTCTTCTGTTTAAAGCACTTTTTTTGCATTAGCTCTGCTATAGCTCTGAGGCATGCTAAGTTAGGTCTTTTTCTTTTATTTCTAATTATTATTTCCTCCTGCTTCTGCACTTTTTGTTCTCTCATTCTGACCAACAGATTGTCATTCTTAAGTTTAGTGTTGCAGAGTAATTTTTAATAACAGGAAATTTCTTCACACGTAAAGGAAGAGCACAACTTATATACAATTCTGAAAAACTTGCATTGGCAAGGGATGGTCCAGGTGCTTCTGCTCTCTTATTTTCTCTTGAATACTATTAAAAGTCACCAAGAAAACAGTGGCATTAAGTGCATTAAGTTAAAATGCAGTACTCAGGCTGGAGAAAATCAGGATAGTTAGTGCACAAGAGGGCATTTGCAAACCTGAAGATGTTCTCAGAACACAACTTATGAAGGACCATTACTGAACAGGGGGAGTGAAGACAACAGCCTTATTGTGTTCTGTTGAACTTGCCATTGGAAGACCAATATGGCTATTAGATTTCCAGTTCCACCAGCATCTTCAGCATCTTTCATTATGATATATGTCTGGTCTCTTCCATTTTAGTCTGCGTAATCAAAATCCTAAAGAATGGAGGAACATCAAAGAAAGACGGGTCACCTTATTCTAGAATTAGAATAATGTCAGCCAAGGTTGTGGTTCCTCAGTTCATTTTAATCCCTTGTGGCTGTTCGTTCATGGCAGAGATGAAACACTGACAATTAGAAAAGACTCTTTAAAAAATTTTGGACCCTTCAGCAATTAAAAAATGTTGATAGAAGCAAAAAGACTTTTGCCTCACTACATGTGGATTGAATTCAACCCCAAAATAGTTCAGAAACTGTACTTAAATGTTACACTAGAAACTTGGAGTGAGCTTTAAAGCATCTTACAGGATTATAAGTCATTAGATACGGTATCTAGATCTACCTTTCCTTTATCACAAATTGACACAAAACAGTCACCTGGGTAGTCCAGAGCCTGAACAAGAGAGCTTATCCTACTTCATACTCCAGAAGCCATTGGGTGATGCTGAAAAAATAGAGACAAGAAAGTTAAGAAGCATAGTTAAGAATCAAGCTTTCAAATCAGAGTACTCATAATATTTTACCTGAACTGTCCCTCATCTGGAAAATGGGCAACATGAGAGCCATGGCACTCCTCAACTAGACTACAGCAAAATGCTGTAACAGCAAGCAGTAGTTAAGAAACACTGGCTGAGAAGGAATCATAGAATCATGGAAAGTCCCAGATTGGAGGGGACCTCAAAGATCATCTAAGTCAAATCCCCTTGCCATAAGCAGGGAAGCTTGAGGTTGATAATGGGGTTGCTCAGGGTCCCATCCAGGCTGGCCTTGAAAACTTCCAGGGATGGGCCATCCTCAACTTCTCTGGGCAACCTGTTCCTGTGCTTCGCTTACCTCTAAGAATTTTTTTCTAATATCTAATCTAAATCTCTCCTCCTTTAGTTTAAGTTTTCCCCCTTGTCCACATCTTATCAGCAGGACTGTCAGCATTAGCTGTTATGTCCCTGTACTCTGCTGGTTCCAAGAGGCTTAATTAAATTATCTCTTAAATTAAAGAATTTCTCCTGTCTCTAAGTTTCTTGGTGGCACAGGCCAAGATTAAAATATAATTTTAAATTGCCAGATAAGGGGGCTGTCTGCACCACTCACTACCACTTTTTAGCACATTCTTAGCAGCCATCCTGACTCCAAGGAATAATATGAGAGCTAATCACCATAGCAAAGCTTATCACCTTCCATTCCAAGGGCAAGGCATGTTTTTATGGCATCATCCCTACTAACATAAGCAGAACACTTTTATGCATACACTTTTTTAAAGCCTTTGTATCTCCCAAAGGCAGCCCTCCTTTAGGGAAGAAGATTTCAACACACTAAGTGATCACCACGGTGACTCATGTTACACTTCAAGTATTAAAATTCTTCAGTGAAGCTGGATAAATATACGTAAACTATTTAATTGCTGTAAAAATTGGAACCCCATTTGGAAAACTAATGAACCAGCTATAGAAAACAAAAATAATTCATGCAAAAGCGAACTCTTTTCTCCTTGCCTGTGGATTCATTTCCAGTGTAGGTGATAGAAACATTCAGGTTTGCTCTCTCTTGGCTGGAAAATGCATTCAATATGTTTAGGTACACATGCACAGAATATCCAGTATGCATTCTCATGATAGAGTGAATGATTTGGAATTTAATTTCTTCAGGCAAAGATAAAAATTGGATCAGAAATCCTACTTCCTGAGAAGATTCTGGCCACTAAGTAATTGCTTTGAAAAGCTGTATTTTAAAAGTATGAACTATCATCACATTTAAGAATAAATCTTGTGTCAGATTTCTCTAGGGAGTTAAATGACAGAGGATGTCCCTTCCCTTTGCTTTTGTGATGCTTAGAACCAAAATGCTCCCTGGTATTAAGATCCACAGACAGATTTATAACCATCAAGGCACAGGGAAGTTCATGGTCAAAGACCACAGTGTGTCTGATACAGAAGCACTTACTTACAGTCTTAGGGCAAAAACAGGGTGAAGGTGTTGAGGATAGCCATTTTGAAAGTAAATATGTACAATTATTCTGAATCCCTTTGTACATAACCCTCATGTTCTGAAAGCTAATAAGATCAAAGCCTAAGGTGATATGACTTCAGACACCAAACACGTTTTTAACTCTGCGCAAAACTGCAGTCATCCCCATAGGTTTGGCATCTTCTTTCTTCCCTTTCTTTCATACTTGTTTTCTTTCAGTCATTCACTCTCTCAGTCTTCCATACTTTAGCTTTTTTCTTTCTCTTCCTTATTATTTTTCGATTTCCTCCTCTTTTTATCCTTCTCTTCTCTCTTCTTCTCTTCTCCTCTTCTCTTCTCTTCTCTTCTCTTCTCTTCTCTTCTCTTCTCTTTCAGAAAAAAAAAAAAGTGACTACAGCTTATCAGATCTAAACAGGAAAGACACAAACATCTGTGGAACTATGAGCTAATAATACAAATTCTCTAACTTGTCTTGGAATGTACCTTTAAGTGAGTACACTTGCAGGCAGTGAAAAAAAACTCTAGAGTTAAAAAACACAGACAACTATGACCTCACATCCTACTGCTTGCAATTCAGAGTGGAATAAAAGGCTTCTTTTTTTAAAATGCTATAACTTGGCATAAAAATCATGTATGGATATTTTATTGTATTACTACCTTTTTTTTTATGTTAATGTATTTTTCATTGTATTGGACAAATCTATGTCTCTTGTATTGTCCAGAAGGTATCCAAATATGAAAGCAAATCCTGGCTAAAATGATCCAAATTCCTTTAAGTTTATTATAGTAGTGATATTTATTTCATGTTAACACTCTTTAATATTACATTGGCAAAACCCCATGAAAATGTGATAAGAAAATTACATATGCAGTATGCACATTGTTAATATGATTCATCAAATTATTAGTTTGAGAAACAAATTTTTCAGCTATAAAATGAGTAAAAATCACAAGGTAACTTCCAATAATTTGACCTCTTGAAGTTCTGGTACTCATCATCTCCTGCACAAGACCTGTGGATAAACTCCTGAGACCAAATAATATAGCTACAGGAGGCTGAAGTTCTGAAGGGATGTAAAAGTGCTGACAACAAATGTCATGTGCCATCAGTAATTCCAGGGAATTTGTCGTTTTTCATTGCAATGCTTTCAGCATAACATTCCTTCCAAGTTGTATGACCACACCTAGAAAGCTCCAGGTTAGATCGATTGACCACATCTATATATCTCTGGCCATAAAGTACCATCTCTTGATGCCTGTGCACTGAGGAATGCCCTCAATATTCAGAGAATCAAGTATGTTCCCATGACTACAGAACAGGGCTGCATAAATAACATCTTTAAACTATTGCGATTAGACCTTTCAAAAGTCTTTCCAAACAGCGATGTAATGATGATCAGATTAAAATCCATCATGTAATAATAATAGATAATGAATAATATATTTTGATTACAGCTCATCTCAGGCCAATTATCACTAAAACAGGTATGAACAAAACAAGCCAGATGGTCTGGTAAAGAATGTCCATAAATATCCCAGCCACGCACCCTCTGGCATAAAGTGCCAAGATCTGCTTCCACTATTCTCAGCAGGGAGCACCTTTCTCCAAAAATAATCTCTCTAAGCAGTTTGTTGAAACCAAAGTCCTTATTTGAAGGATAAAGTACAGCATAAAAGGGGTTTGTAGGAAATAAAGTTGGAATCATATAGAAATATAAATGCAAGTCCTGTGGTACAGCGTCTCTGATATGAAGAGTCTGTACCGTGTTCCCTCTTTGTGACTCTGATGCTAAGCCTCCAAGATAAACTAAACTTCCTACAAAATGGCTCAGTAACAAACAAAAAATGATTGTGTATGAAACCACTCAAGGTACAACAAGACTAATGCAATGTGCAGCACTTTAAATTGCTGAGAAGTTTGGATTCTTTTTTCTTTGTCTTTCCTTGGGGCTTCTCCATGTGCTGTAACTTCTCTATGCATGGAGAGTATAGTTAGTATTTTCATTTGCTGCCTAAGTAGCAAATTACCCTGTAAACAGCCCACATGAGCAGGTCTGTAATTGAATTGTAACTGTTGACTTTAGACATTTGGTATATTTGCTGCAAGAAGTAAATTTTCAAAACTTCATCTTGATGCAGTCAGACAAAATGAAAGGTAATATTCTTTATCTGCCATAGATTGCTGCAGATGAACTGCTTTCATATGAGCTTAAATAAGATTTAGTGTATTCCATCCTTCAGCTGGCCACAATTGAAAGTGATCAGGATCAATATAGCGGCCCCTGAATGTAGCCCAGTATTGTGCATTACAATAGAGGAAATGGCTGTATTCAAAATTTTCCTGTGTCAAATTAATTTTCATGTTATCTCCAAATTCAATTAGATGGGAACCCCGTGTAACTAAAAAAGTGTCTGACATCCCTTAGTGACAAATTACGGTGCTTAGTGTGCATATCAAGGTGAAGTGTTGAGCCTTGCTAATCTTCTCACTAATTCTCAATTACTGTAAAATGAAGCCATAAATCACACAGACAGGGGATCGATGGAAATGTTGTTTTCAGGGTGATTGGCAGCCTCCCCAAAGGTTTTCTGTAAGTTGGTTTAAGGTTACCATTCTCTAAGGGGAGGGATGAGGTAGTCTTGCTCAATCTCTATGATATAGGCCCAGAGGCCTTTTGGGGATAGTGGGGAGGGACAGCACCAATTTCAGCCCATCAGACATCCAATTTTTCTCCTTTTCATACCTGCTGTAGTAAATGAGAAACAAATTAAATTTCACTCCACTATCTCCACAGAAACCATTTAAATTTTTCATGGAAACTAAATTGTCCCTAGACAAATAGCCCCCTGATTCTATGAAAATATACTGGAGCGCTGGGGACAGAAATAAATTTGTGTCACTCTGGATATGCCATTCTCTGTAATGTCATTCACTGCCGGCCAAGAAATGAGTCCCTCCCAGAACACAATGGTAAAGCCCTGTGCTCTGGTGGATTTGCATTGTTCCCCCACTCTGGAGCAGTCTAATATTCTTCCTGTTATTAATTTGCAGCCTAGGTTTTACATTCATGAGGCCAAGATTGAAATGTAAATGAGGCACAAAATAAGTAGTCAGCAGTAGCCCCGGCCGAGCAGCCTGTGTCATAGACTCATGGACTTACATGAAAATAGTTATCACTCAGAGAGATTAGCAGCTCAGAACATCAATCACTGCTGCAAGGAAACAATGAATAAAATTGCCCCGACACGAGGAAGGAAATTACCAAAGCTTTAAAGTGGAAAGGGAATATGTAATACTGCTACCTGTTGTTGAAGTACTAAGGCTGTAATAAAAGAAGCTGGGCTCCTTCTCTCTCTCTCTCTCTCTCTCTCTATCTCTCCCCCTCCCCTGTTCCTGTTGATAGCTGATATTTAAATTGTGCCATTTTTCTCATTTCAATTTATCTATTAAATGAGCTGCATTTCCTTGGCCAGCAGTATGTGATACTTCACATCGCACTCAAATGAAACCCACAGTTTTGAGTCTGAATCCACTTTAAAATGATGACACCCTATATATCACCCAATCTCTTGGCAAACAAATGAGAGATATATAAGGCCTGAGTTCTTGGGTTTCAGGGAGGCTCAGAGAATGCCAGACTTCAAGCTAGCAGAACAAAGCTTCAGTTCACCTTTGTGCTTTCCTAATTCTCAGATGATGCAAAAGTGGTGCAAGATAATGCAAGTAGGACAGTCTCAGGCCAGCTCTGCCTCAAAAACCTCTGAACAATGCTAAGAAGCTTTCCCAGGACCTATCAATAACCAGAACTTGGAAAAGATTCAGCTAATTCTCCTTTACTTCAGCAACTTTGATCATCCTCATCAGAAAGAGAAGCGTTGCATTACCTGTTGGACTTTTTTCCTTGAGTCTTCCCTGTAGTCATTAAATGCAAAACACTATTCCATCTACCACAATTAGTTTTGCCTTTCTCTGAGGAAATGAGCCTGATCATCACAGCTGAACAGCAAGAACATTTTCTTATAGCCTTTGTTCTTTAGACAGCGGAAATATAGCCACATTTTACTAAAAGAATGTCAATTTCTGGTCTAAATTTTCATTTCCCAAAATTTAGATTTTCAACCACAAGAATAGCTTTAAAAATGTGTCCTAGAAAGATGACTTCAAAGAAATGCCAAAACAAACTCTAGTCCTTCCTATTCTGAAGTAGATGGTAAATGTGGTTGGTCACAAGACTGCAGTGGATGGGAGCATCTTTCTGACCCTTCCCAAGGATACTGGACTCCTTCTCATGGGTCTACCTTCAAAAACTTTTCTGTGGGGAGAATTATTAACCAGGAAATGGTTCAGTCTGGGTATGCTTTCTGTTGTCTTACAACTCTTAAGACTGTTTAAAATATATCAAATTTCAATCAGTTAAAAATATAATGTCCCCCTCTTAAAGCAACTTGATTTGCACTTTAAGAAAAATTAAAAATTATTTAAAACTTATACCCTTAGATATCACATTCCATGTAACCTTTCACTTAAGACACAAATGCTTTTCATGCAAAAATACCAGAGGACTCTGAAAAGCTTTATATTTTGATATCAGTTTTCCAGAAGGCAATCCCAGTCTTATAAAATTGGTGTAAGAAACTGGCAATGATGGTAAGATTGGAATCTGAATCTCCATGTTCTGTGCAAAACAGTAGATCTTGCTGCCTTCAGAAACCAGCATTCCATTCCATTCCATTCCATTCCATTCCATTCCATTCCTTATCAGGAGGAAGAAAAAAATAATGTATGTAAGATATTGAAAAAACCTATTAAAAAATCCGTGTTAGGTGAATGATATCATGAATATTTCTTATTAGATGGACAATGGACATTTTGGCCAAATAATACCTAGAGAATCAGAATGGAGGTGAACAAAGTACTGGCATATCAGAGCTATTCCATATCAGAGAAAGCAAAAGTATCTTGAAAAGCTACTTTTTTCACAATAGAGATACTACCATTTTCATTGAATGTTCATTTTTAAAAGCCCAATACAGCCATATTATACCAAGCGAGTTTTAAACAATAATGTATGGTAATGTGTTCAGTAACTTTATTCTGTTTCTTTATGCAGAAGTTCACTAAGGATAATGCAAACAGCTAAGAAAAGGAACTTGAAATTTAGAAACAAAGAGACAACAAAAAATCAGACATTCAGCTGTTTATTAAAATGTTCTTTTGAGAGGTCAAGAGGCCTCAGGGGTCAATAGCCGAAGATATGGAACCTTAAACTGCTTTGTCCTTTTTTTCTTTGCTTAAAAGGACAAAGTCAGACCCAACTTGTAACTGGAGCTTTAGATCCCAGCAGCAGTGTGCAATTTTTGGCTAAGGAGCAGGAGCAACACAACTCACATGGTTCCCACACCAGGCAGCAGCTTCTGCTCTCAAACCCCTCCTCTTTTCCTCTTTTTGTCATAGTCTTCATTCTTAGTGTCTCAGAATATCTTTTTAATTGCTTATCAAATGGATAGTTATTGTATCATAAAATCTTCAAAGCCATTTCCCAGTCCCATTCAGTTGTGTAGCTGAACTTTTATACAATGATATATCACAATGGATTATGCTAATAAGCTTGTTAATAGCTCCAGCAGTGTTAACTGAGCGCATTAAAACAAACTGGTCCTTGCAATAGATTGGGAAATGTTTTATAAGGGGCATGTGATCTAAGAGCAGTCATGACAAGACTAGTAAATAATAGCAGAAACTGTCATGACCAAAGAAATGCTCACCTAAATTATTTATATGTTAATCAAAAATACAGTTGTTAAGCAATATCATTAGTTCATTACTAATTGGTTTATGGATTTGTGATGAATTACTTATTTGCATGCAAAGTAAACCCTCAGCCTTTTGTTCATCATTTCTAACCTTGAAATACTTGCAGGTTTTCTCTCTGCAGCACTCGTCCTTCACTAAAATGATTACATCAGCTTGTCAGAGAAAGTAGATTTTCAAGGTAAAGACATAATTTTCTTCTGAAATGTATGCAATATATTATTGTCATATATTTTTAAAAAGTCATAATATATCAGAATTTCATGCTTGAGAGATATGCAATTAATGCTATACAGTGTATATTTTTCTTTACTCTCCACCAAAAATCCTACACTTTGAACATTTATTAGTATTGGAGACTTGTTTCGTTCATATATATCAAGTTGAACTGTCAGGCACATTATTATGGGGAATGTTAAATTCTACCTTAGTGGAATCAGACTGGGCTGAATGTAACCAAAGAACTTAAACACAGCTCTGGAGGTATTATGGGACATCCTAGAGATGTGACACAATCATTTTATGGTAAAGGTGAAGATCAATCTTTCATTTGGTGCCTGAACTCATCAGCAAATTTTTTAATTATAAGGTTTTCATAACTGCAGTCTCTCATCAAGCACGTCTCTTCTTGTCCTTTGTTTCCCTCTTTTCCTCATATTCTTATTGCAGCTCCTTCCTGTCATCTCCTCTCTGTTTCTACTTCCTTTTCCTTCTGTGTAACATTTTTCTTTCTCAATTATCCCCCTCCATTCAACACAGTCACCTGTGTTCCCAGTGTGCACCTGATTTTTTCCAGCCTCACTACTTCAGATTAAAGGAGCTAGACCCAGGAACTATCATTGCATTTTTTCCTCTTTTGAGGTGCTTTCCCTGTAAGGAAAGCTTAGACTACCTCTCTCCCTTTCCCTTTCCCTTTCTCTTTCTCTTTCCCTTTCCCTCTCCCTTTCCCTTACCCTTCTCCATTTTTCTTTTCCAAAATCATGTAAGCCATGAATATAATTAAATTATATTAATATTGTGTACCATCAGCTTGGCATACATTCTTTCAAAAACATCACTTTTCTCTCTCTTAGAATTTAAATAAAAAGAATAATTATTTTAAAAATTTATGCTTCAAGGAGGTAGGGATCAGTATAATCTTCCCGGAGATTTTCCACCTATTATTATTAAGCAGAAGTTCCAGATGTATTAATGCAAATAGACCCAAAAAGGACCAGCAGTCCAGGATATGAAAGCAAGTTGCTGTGAGGAAAAACTAATCCAGATGGAGAACTCTCTTCCAACCAATCTCTCTATGCAATGAACTAACCAAATCTCACCTTTCAAACCCACCCTGCAATTGATTTTCATTTTCCTTAGAGAAATCTACCTTCTGAATATCTTGGAAACCCTTCTTTCAGTTGACCTTCTGGGGTTTTGTCTTTGCAATCACAGAGGTTGTAGTGCATTTTCCAGCAGCTGCAGGTTTTTTCTTTGGTATTTATCATCCACAATCTGGCTCAGCCCAGCAAGACATGCATCAAAGTCTAATCCAAACAAGTCTCACAAGGACAAGAGAAACCTGACCAAAATGAAAAAAGTGAAAGCTAACACAGCAGAAGACCACCCAAGACAATGAACAACTTTTAACAGTGTGATAAAGCAACATTTTCATTACTGATAATAATTTATTATGATATAATAATAATTATAGAAAATACAAAGGACAGCATAAACAGATGTCAAGAGGGGCATTCCAAATATTTCCTGTCCAAAGAGATGAACATAGCATCCAGTTCAATCATGCTTCAGTTCAGTACCATAGACAAGTAAATATTGCAGATAACTTTGTAAAATTCTCTGTCTTTCTATGGTGGAGACCTTATGTCAGAAAAAAAAAAAAAACAACCAAAAAAAATCAAAACAAAACAAAACAAAAAAACCAAACAAGGTTTCCTATTCTTCAAGCAAGTTAGGGCTGTACGAAAAATTAAACTTCCCACCAGCCTCTCACAGCATGAGAAAACCAATGCATACATTGAGTCCCTTCTTTGCCACTCATATGTTGGAACCTTTACCTTTTGTTACTGACATATTTGTAGAAACTTTCTTTTGTCTTTTACAGCAGTAGCCAGATTAAGTTCTAGTTGGGCTTTAGCCCTTCTAACTTTCTCTGTGCATAACCTCACAACATCCTTGTGAGATAGTCCCCACTTCAAATCTCTCTGAAGAAAGATCTGACTGAGTCCAGCAGGTGTAAATTCATGGAATTTTCTGAGAGGGATGTGAAGAACTTCACCTATCCTAGCTAAAATTATATTACCCATTCAATATCTGAATTTACCAATGCTGACATTGTACGTCCATGTGGGAATTACTGGACTTCTAATTAATGCAAATCCTCAATTGCATGCGCAAAATTGAGATTGAAACTACCACAGCTCCTATAAGCACCTAAAGGCCAACACAACCCAACTACTCCAATAGAGTAACTCCTAATCCCCAGCAGTGAACAGAAGCCAAATCTGTTTCCTGAGGCAGGGAAGGAAGGTTCAGTCAGCAAACAGAAACCCATTCTCTCTCTCACTAGTTTCTTACAGCCCTTGGCCTGCCTTCCTCCACCTAGCTTGACTTGTTTTCCTCTATACAGAGATTTGTGGAAGCATTCAGCTTTAGCCCGTGTTTGTGTTTTGGTTCACCCTGGGCCGCCTAGAAGCTGCCAGTCCCAGTGTATGTGCCAAACTGTGACAGGTATTGGCTTTGGGGACACAGCTGCCATGGGCTTTGGGGTGCCACAACATATAGCATGCCCCACAAATACCCTCAGCCTTTGAAGCCCTGGAGGAGTTTTGGGCAGTGAGCTGCTGTCTCCAGAACATTACAGGAACTCTCCTTGCCTTCTGAAGCTGCTTTCTGTGTGGCTCCTTCCAGGTCCCACCTTCTCACTTCTCTGTTGGGGCAGTCACATGGCCACTCATCACTCATGCAAAAGGAGGTGTCAGGCTAGAACCAGTTCACCAGGATACACTCTGGTATAACCACAATTAAGGAAATACAACAGTCACCAGTAGATGTCTGCCTACAAACAAAGATGGAATGAAAAGTGAAAGAAACCCCACTTTTTTCTTAGCCCAATTGTCAAAAAAAAGGCACACAGAAAGAGTCAACTAGCTACAAGGAATGAAGTAAGTGATCTTTTCCCATTATAATCAGGACACAGCCTGTGATATCTCTGAGAGCTCAGTCTAAATAAGGCCCCATCCTCTCGTCTATTTCACATTATGAATAAAAACATGAAATTAGTTTTATGTCGGAAGAACAACCCTTAAGACACTTGTAACTTATAATTATAATTTCTAAACTGTTTGGCTTGTCAGTATCAAGGAATTCACAGCCTAAGTCTTCCATGACTTTATAGGCTGAGACACACTGTGCTAGCTACTGAAAATTAACTGTGAATCTCTCATCTGCATCCTGATTTATTAACTGCAGTGAAAAACAAAGTTTGAAAAAGTACCGTATGTGCATAGCCTGCTAGAGTGGAAGGAGCCACTGTGTTCTGCTTTTACTCAATAAACTGCTAGCAATGGCTAAATGTAGGGATTTCATCCTGCAAAAGTATTCAGTAGTTTTCTTGTAAATAAACACTGCAAAATTTTTACCTTCACTGAAAAGCAGAGCTGGCCAGCGTCAATTTCAGGATTATGCTGGATTCACTGGTAGCAAAAAATGAAAAGAAGATGTCTTGGGACTCTCTTTGCTATGCAAAACTCCATTCCCTTGTTAGATCTGGCTGAAAATGTTAACATTGCCTGTGATGTATTTTGAAAGAAACAATATTTTTTACATATTTTGAATAATAATTTTTAGAGAGAAGGCTGCCAAAAAAAAAGTATTCAGGAACTGAAATCCGCTTAAAATTCTCAGCTTTTAAAAAACAAATGGAAAATAAATTAAAAAAAAAATTGAAAAACAAAATGTTGCATCCAAGATAATCCAAGGGTACTTTTTACCAACATTTTTTTTCTTCCAAAAGAATGTATTTAACTTGTAAGGGGTGCTATTCCATGATTGTGCAGTTTCTCAAGATTCTCTTTTCATTCCAGTTTTGAAATATTTTTACAATAACAACTCTGAAATTCTACCCTTTACTATTATTTTAGGGATTTAAGAGGCTTGTCTGTATTTCAGATTTTGTTTGGGGGGAGACAGAGCAGGGTTGGTTTTTTTTTTTTTCCTCAAAGTCAGCTTGTTCCATTTTGTAAGTGAAACACTTTGTGATAGCAACACAGCCTGGATACTTAGAAGGCATTAAATGATACAATAGTTTCTGGAAGTAAAGGCAAGTAACAATCATTCTCATCATTTTCAGATGGAGAAATAAGAGCAACTGGGTTGAAATAACTTGCCCAGCTTATTACAGTTCTGACTATCAATGTCAAGAGGACATATGTCTTTGGTTTCTGGGTCTCCAGCACCCTACAACAGGTTGCCCTAAGGGGTATTGCTCTAATGAGGATCACAAATTTTTTTTTTTCTCTCTCTATTTCTTCTGGCATTGTTTCTTTTTAGCCATGTTGCCTGTCTTGCTTCTCTCCCTCCTAGCCTATGGGCTTTCATTATGTACCTGGGCACTGTTCGAACTTTTAAACATTTCAATTGATCAACAATGAAAAAAAGGCAAAAAGACAAAGAGTCTCCAGAATTTCAAGAGGTTTGATGTAAATGGATCAGATCCATTTAGAAATCACTCCTTATTTTTATTTTGCAAGATCAAAATCCAATGACAATAATTTTCATAATTGAATCACTATTGTGCCATTTAAGAATATAAAGTTATAATTAGACCCAGGACACTGACATTTATTTTTCCTTTTTATGAACAGAACATTTCTGAACTTCTAATAGTTCTTGTGTTCAGCCAAACACAAAATAGAATTTGAAATTAAATTTGAAGGAGCAAGAAACCAGAAGAGAATGTTCTTGACTCTGGTATTAAAAAAGGATTTTCAGAGTTTATGCATTCAGACTGTGACAGCATTAAACCACTCTTCACAGATATTTGATATATATCGACTGTACCAGATTAAAAGTTAGACTTTATTTGTAGCATAAATCTGGTAGATGAATATGTAATGTACATTCTTTTATCGCAGTCATAGAACATGCTGAAATTTTAACCCCTCAGAATGCTATCTACATATTTCCCTCCTTATTTTGTATTCATGGAAATAATCACATTAGTTGTTGGATACCCTTTAGTAACACACTCTTCTTTTAGCAAATAAAAAAGACTGCCACTTTCCATCATTTCACAACACCTAGAAAGACAGTAAAATCTTCAGAGCGATCACATCTTTCTTTTGCTGGCTCTCACACATGTTCCCCCTAGAGAAGCAGATGTTTGACTTGTCTCATGTAAAAGGCAAAAATTGAGTTACAGCTTCAGATTGCAAGATTTGCAATGTTTGCTACAGTTTATTAATGTTAACCAAATAAAAATGACATTAGTGAAAAAGATCTACATGATATCTCAGAACTCCCAAGATTAGGCCAGATGGTCACTTCTAACTGATATAATCTAGTAAGCTCTGTTGAGAGACAGGCTATTGATTGAATTTCTGCCTTTAAATGCAAACTCCATATCTGCACATGTCCACAGTGATATCAGTTGCTTGAAATCCAATACAGAGGTGTAGATTGGGAGATGATGTTAGTTGCTACCTATTAAAACTGTCAATTCCATCTGTTGTCTAACACTTTAAAATACTGAGTGTAGTTTTTAATAGATCAGTATTAGATTAAGAGGCTGTATATCAAGGTTCTTACTAGCTGAGAAGTGTGGGTAAATGTGTAATTAAATGACACAATGGAAAAGGAACTCCGTGGGCTGGAACTGGCCCAAATTAGAATCAAGCAGCAAGCAAATGCTGTGATTTAGGATTTCTGCAGCCGCTAGACTTCCCTAAAAATGAATAATGTGCAGCCCTATTGAAATTATCTTTACAAGCAAGTATATCATGATTAAAACCTGCAAGTGCTGTAAGACTTACGATTATCCAGCTCCCGACAGTGCACTTCAGTGACTCCGTACGTCTGCCCAGCTACCATGCTCTTATGGTATTCCCACAAGGGCTGCTTCAGATGGCTGATGACAGCTCCATCAAAGCCATGTGTTTGGAAGGTTGTATCCCTAAAAGACCCCTATCCCTCAGAATATAGTTGAAAACCATCACTGGGGGTCCTGGGGTTATATATAGGATGGGAGTTCAACCTCACCCTTCTCACAGGTGTGCAGTATCTCATGGCCCTTGCCTGGTACCAAGGGCTGATTGAGAGGGAGGGTGATGCCAATTCCAACATTGCCAGCCCAACATTCAGCAGCTATTGCTGCTTGAATTTAATCAGAGAGGAAAACTGTCCTTCTTTAGCTCTTTGTACCAGTATGACCACAGGAAAGGGAAAAACTCCTGTAAGGGAAGGGGGACAGAGAGAAATAAATTAGAGAATGGATCTTAAATGCAGACATATCAACAGAAGAAATTGCTTAGTTTATAGCTCTTAATATTTGTATTAACAGGCTAAATGAACTTGCCCAGCATGTTGGAATTAAAACAGAAGTCCTCCCTAGAAAGGGCCAGACAGGATTCATATAAAAATCTGTGGTTTATTTTTCTCATTACTTTTTTGCTACAATAAGCAAATAATCTCCTAATTATTGATCTTAGCTGGGCCAGTGCTTCGCAAAATAGAGGAAAATGTGGGTTTAGTGCTGTTTTTGCATCAACTTTCAGAAGACATTTCAGTTTCAGTATGAATTTTCAGAGCCACATTATGGTGACCTGTGAATGATGCAGAACAGGTTCCAAGAGAGGCGTTTGGAAGCAACTTGAAAAATTCTGTTTGCAAACTACTAGTGAAGGGTAGTAAAAAGAACTTTATAAATTCCCCAAATACACCACAAGAAGTGTTTTGGATACATAAAGTCTCTTCATGTTATTAACCAGCACAAGGTACATGAAACATTCATGGAAAATTAATGTTAAATGAATACTAGAGTATACTCATAGAATACAAACTGTGAATTCAGAAACACTGTATTCCCAGCAGATATGCAATTTGAAGAATTATGCTCTTTCCAGATAGAAATAGAGACAATATTGTCTGCTGTGGCTGATAAATTAACCAGCAAAGGGCCAGCCTCATGTATCAAATACTCAAAACAAATCCGTAGGACCAACCAGAAATAGTTCAGGGTAGCATGAATCTACTTAGAATAAAAAAACTTCTTCAAGAAACCCAAAAGTTGCTATACAGATTATCCACAGAAAAAATAAAGATTCAATTAATTGATTATTTAGACAGTTCTGCTTGCTGCTTACTATCCTAAGCACAGAAGCTGTCCTTCAAGAAAGTAGAACCTTCACGATCTTTTTCTCTAAGTTTGTAACACTTGATATACCACAGCAGAACAAAGTAATAATTATTTCAAGTGTGGAAAATAGCAATTCTACCCCGGCACTCTTAAAAGAGTCATGATTCACCAGCATAGCCACTTTGGTGGAATTCTCCCTGATACGAATGACACCACTAAAATCAAAACCAACAAAGACTTTTAAAGGTATTTCATAAGATTGTCTTTTTAATCTGAATGGACAGAGAAGGATCAGGTATTTCAAAGCTTTCAAGTGTGCTTTAAACTAGAAGTGCTAAATTTAAATACCGTAATGAGCCACTGAAAAATCTTACTTCATAAACCAGATTTGATTAAACTAAAGGTTAAAAACCTTAGATACATTTTAAACTTGTTTATTAACCCAAATGGTAGAAGAAAAATAGTGACTGTAATAAACTGTTCTTTTAAACACATAATAGACTTTTTAACTGATGTTCTCAAGTGAGACAAGAAAAACAAATAGCTAAATATAAAAATGTTATTTTAATATAATATCTCTCCCTCCACTCCCCAGCAGAAATAGCAATTCACAGAAGGAACTAGCACAACTGCTGAACCAAAGTCATGGTAAAATGTTAGATCTGCAAGTTAGTGGGTTTTTTTTAGGAAGAAGGTGGTTTTAGTGACAGCATAGACAGGAGGAGTTGCATAAAGATAAACAACTCAAGCTGAACCCTACCCCATCACACACATCACATACTTTGGCAGTTCCAAGGTTTACAGACAGTGCAGACTCCCCTACCCTATGAGTTTTTGGCTACTCCATTGCTTTACCCCCAGGACTTCTAAGCAACCAGTTAGACTCATGATTCCTTACAGGACTTGTCATGCTTATCAGTGGTTCTGTATTTGTAGTCATGTGGGAATCAAATGTTAATTTTACATAAAAAGAAAAACTGTAGATGACTTACCAAAATAAGATATTAGAGGAATGGTAACAATGTAAATCATAAATTTGAGATGGGAGGAAAAATTGTTCTGATATAGTATGAACAAATTATGGTGAATGGCATGCATATGCACACACCAACACACATACTTACTGGCTGAAAAAACACAAGGTATAGGATTGCAGCAGACCAAGGAAAAGCAAGAGTGTTACCATTGCATAAGATGATTACGGGGATAGCATCAAACATATGGAATGTTTTCCTGCTAAAATTCACAAAGGATTCCGTTGCTACTGTATTTTCACCAGCTGCCAACTTGGTTAATACTTTTACGAGAACACAGGGATGGGACATGCCTTGAGACTAACATCAGGGGGGATCAGCTTTGCTGACTCCAGAGTCTTTATCTACCTCCCCCTAAAACTCCCTAACCCACAGTCTCTGCCACGGTATTTTCCAGCTCCAGCTCAGAGCTGCTATTTATTTCTGGTTGGAACTGTGCTGGTGTTGCAAGTACTTTATCAGAGGAAGAAGACCTGGGGGCCAAGAGAAGGATGGAGAGGAAGAAAAAGAGACAGCTGAGGCTCTTTCCCACTTCCTTGTCGCTCCCTTTCTTCTCAAAGTGTAAAAGGTTCTCCATCAGACCTTGATAAAGGCTGCAGCACCCAACAGGCCCCATAGATCACAGTCTGCCCCATAGGAGACACTGGGTGCAAAGCAGGGTTGAAAATCTGTTTCCTTTTGAAAAGGTTTTGCTGAGTACTGAGTTCTTTCAGAAAACAGGACCTGAGTTATGAGTAATTTTGAAAATTGGTCTCCTGGAGTCCAAAATGCTTAGTGTTATAGAACCAAAGTGCTACTGCATAACACGAGCTTGATCCTCAGTGCCAGGTCAACTGAGTTTCTGGCTTTGTGTAGTAAATATCATCAGGTCGGTTATGTACCTTTTCTTGCCCATCCTTCCATTAGTAAGATTTGCTTACATAAAATAGAACTTACTTGTCGCCCTGAGTTTTCAGCCTTCTCTTCTGCTCACAGTTTTCATGATTTTGGGTTGTTTCTCATGCTCGGGTGATGTATAAACACTTCCAATGTTTTCGTAATTTCAAAGTAGTTTACATTCTTGTTCTTAGAGATATGAACAGCTGATGGACAGTTGTCTTGACCAATGGGATGGGGAGAGTTGTCAACCTTCTCCCTCGGTCCCAGGCCTTTGTAGAAATACTATAAAATGGAGTCAGACCTTTTAATTAAATAGTTCATGCCTTCTCACCAAAGTGTGTGTGTCTGTGTCTGTGTCTGTATGACGAACAGCGTCACTTACTGAATCATGCCTATTTTTTTGCACAGTGTTTTCAATTCCAGATGAAGGAGAGAGTGACCTGTCTGACACAGACATATTGAATAAGACGGTCCTTTCTAACAAGTTATTGTGACCACTGTTCTTTTTGTAAGTTATTTACATTTCCTTATTCATAATATCACTTAGCACAATTTTTTTCTCCACTTATATCTTTATTGTAACAATAAATGTCACTGATGCGGCAGGAAGAACAACCCAGAGAAAAGATTGCAACTCATTATCATTCATTACTGTAGTGAAGAGCTATTAGAAACATAATGGAAACTGAGAGAAGATGTAGCTTTGTGTCACTTACCTTGTACTTCTCTCAGAGCCAGGAACTTCCATGGGCAGTGATAGTGACTCAATCACTGGCTGCCAGTCAGTGACCTTGGGTGGGTCACTTGACCTTCCAATGACTTCACTGCTCCAGTGTAAGCTCAGATAAAAAGTAAAATCACATGGAAACATAGTGCTGTATTTGAAACCTTTCCTGCTTTTACATCTATATTTTTGAGCTCATGTGGATAGAGCTGCTTAGTGAGTTATGGCTGTTTAATACTTCCCATTATAAGACCTAATTTTCAGATATTGTAACTTTGCCAAATTCTAATAGTTTGAACAAAAATATTTCATGTTGTGTGACTGCTACAGTGTGACAAAAGAAGTAGTAGTAATATTTAGAATTTTAAGGATCATTTCTAAAGATAAAGAGTTTCTAAAAAAAACCTGAAGTTCACTGTATTAAAATAATGATTACAACAGCATGCTAGACCAGCCCTCTGCTTTGGTAGAGCAGTATGGTATTTGTTAGGAAATGCCATCTTAGCTGGGGACTCAGGTACTCATCTTTTGCCACCGTCTCAAAACCTATGTGTTCTTGAACAAATTACTCAGTTTTGTAAAAAAAATCTGCTTGTTAATATTCAGTGGAAAATAATTTTGTTTCAGAGACTAGGTTATTTGAAAATTCCATCGACATACTTCTGTATGTAATGTCCTATTGTCTCATCAGTCTGAACAGGCAGGGGCTGTGGGGAACCAAGTACACTTCATCCACTCACAGGTCCTGTGCATGACAGGAGAGCCTGGGTGATAGCTCTAGTCCTGAGAAAGCCCTGCTCTTCAGTACTTCTGCCCTATGGTAGCAAGAAGAAGAAAATGGTGAACAAACACTTTTCTTTTTCTGGGCTTGTTACAGTCACAGGTTAGCTCATTTGATTGTAAGGAAGAGCAACAAGTCCAGACTCCAACAAAAAATAGCTTATAAAATTACTCTAGGAATGAAACTACGAACACATCCATGTCATAGCTGAATGGTGCATGTGGAAAGAGGCTTAAAGTGTTTTTTTTAATGCCAAATTCTTATGCATTTAGGACATCCAAGTTCACAAGGAAGACCCAAGGTCTGTAGTGATTCCAGGTGTTTTCTACAACCACTGAAGGACACGTTGTTGCATCACCACCTTGCCACTTCAACACTGAGCAGAGTCAGCCAGCCTTCATACACAAAAATTCCACTTTTTGACTATAATACAGCTTCATACTCTGAAGCCTAACACACAGTCATAAGTTTTTCTTTCAGTAAACTCAGGTTATAATGCAAGGTACAAACACCCAAGCAGTCTCTACAAGAGCTAGATGAAGTAAAGTTTATCTGTGAATGCACATAGCTCAAGCTTTCCTCTACCATGTCTACACTCATTCAGCTACACCACCAAGATTAGTTTTAACTCCATGGAATACCTCTGCTCTGAAGTGTGCCTTGTAGTTTTGTGTATCACAAAAGAAACAGAGACCAGAAATCAAGCTTCAAGAGATGAGCTGGAGGAATGACTTGTGGCACATCTTTCCTTCTCCTGTCAGCAGCAATAATAAATAATCTGTGATAGTGTCTCGCAAATGCATGGGTGTGAAGACGGTGGGGGGAACATACTGCCAAAAATATGTTCCTGATCTTGGAAATCAAAGTTCCAAAGTAATTATGCACACAAATCCGCCTTACATTTAGGATTTTCTGAGGGAGAAGAGTTACAGACTGAGCCTGCTGAAAAGTGAACATCAGCAGGTTTTTTCAGAATTCTCAGTGTGTAAGTAGGGGGTATTTCTCAGAGCGCAGCCAGACAAGTGTTGAGGATGTTGAATCCCACATCTCATTTCAAAAACTCATATTTTAAAATGATCCAGGACATTTGGATCTGACAAAGCCTTTATTTAATATGAAAATGACACCTTAATGAAAACTTCCTATGGGAGAACTGCTCATAAAATACATGCCATAGGACACAGTGGATCACTGAATTTAGTACCTTATTTCCCAGGCAATGGATGTTATGTAATCGCATCCACAAATTTACGAGTGTCTATCATACTATTTATTAAAGTTCATACCTCAAGTTCAGACTGCTTGGTTTTGGACTTTTTTCCCCCTACTTAATTTATTAGACAGTTGTTCTAAAATTTAATTGATGAATGGAAGGCTGAATTTTCATGCTTTTCCATGGACAGCATGTGTGCAACATGCCTTGGGAAAATCCATCTGGAGTCTGTCAACACTGCATGAACATGGGATTC
This sequence comes from Donacobius atricapilla, assembly GCA_013397315.1. Taxonomy (NCBI): domain Eukaryota; kingdom Metazoa; phylum Chordata; class Aves; order Passeriformes; family Mimidae; genus Donacobius; species Donacobius atricapilla. Next base: position 507,960 of record WBMY01005581.1, on the reverse strand, counting down.
CCAACAGCTGACGTGACATGAGATTTGTCCATCATCTGTATTCCCCTTTCCATTTAACCTTATGAAAACAGCTATTTTATTATGCCAGTTATTGCATATCCCTTCCCTGTGCGGAACAAGTGTGAGCTTCAAAATTCAGTAATTATATAGTCATCTTTTCCTCAGTTTGGTTTGGTAGCAGTGGTCTCTAGCTTGCTTCCTCTTAAGCACAGCACAGATTTAGTAAACTGTCTTCAGTCTGGTGAACAGTCACGAATGGGGGAGGAAAAATGATGAATTGTCCCATCTAAAGAGCTGATGCCTTTTGTGAACCCCACTTTTCAGTGTGCAGATGTAGGAAGCACCTCCAAAGACATTATGCAATTAGGCAAGTTAATAGAAATTACTATTAAAAGGTAATTAATTTAATCTAAAATCATTGCTGAGGTCATAAGTAGTTTCTATTGCTTTCTGGTTTTGAAGGGATTTTTAGGTAGTGTTTATTAGAGAAAAAATACTGCTATTATTGCCTTTTTCAAAATAAAGTACTGCAGCTGCTAATTCAAGCTCTAATTAAATGCACAGTCCTGAACTTGATGTTTGCTTATGCTTCATGTCATTTCTCAACCCAGACTTCAAGACAGACTCAAAGCTGACACGTCTGGATCTTTCATATAATATTCTTCCCTCCGTACAGACTTCTCCGTCATCAAAAATGTGGTGCAGATATTTGTGTGTGTATTTCTGCAGGTAAAGGACAGAAATTAAACAAGATTTTATTATCCACTCTTAGTATCAACTTGAATCTTTCGGTTAGTTGGGAGTTAATTGCCAAAAGGTTTTACGGTGTATCTAATTGGATCAGTCATCCTTCTATGCCATGAACCCTACCAGACTGCCAGTGTGCCCTGAACTCAAACAGAGGGTTAGAGACCATCAGTTATTTAGTATGTGCTAGAAGCACGCATTTTCTTTTCACTCCATGTGAAAACAGTTAACCACAAGGAAAGAGTCCCACCCCTCCACTTTGCAAAATGGTGAAATTAAGTTTTCCGTACAGCTACCAGGGGACTGCAGTAAATTACCCTGGTAACAGAGTTTACATTGATTCTGAAAAAAGCACTTGTCCATATGTAACAACGATAACCTTTTAGAAGGTTTGGAAAACAAATCTGACACCCCATTAAAAGGCAAATGATTTTTTCTCCACACAAGAAAAAGAAACTTTTAAGACATAGAAGGCTATTAATAAATAATGGGGCTTTTTTATAGGAAAGGCTGACATGAAAGCTTAAGCTATAAACTGTATCAGAGGCAGTATTTTGACTTGTGTGGTTTATTTGTCAAAGCAGTGAGATGGGATCTCATTTTTATTAGCTGCACAAAATATATTTTATTGAATGTCACATTGTAATTTGATTTTAAAAGGAATAGAAAAAAATTACATTTTCTCAGATACGTAATACTGCAAAAACATGATAGTCATACTAACCACTAACCACAATGAGTAGCAATATAAGCCCTACAAAATATACACTAGTACCTTACCAATGCAAATGTGTATTTTGAGATTCCATGTACCAGAATATTTTTCCGAATCTGGTTTCATTTACTACTGTCAGAATAATATATAAAAAATATATGGATGTTATTAAATTATGTATGTAAATAACTAACATAAGAGTTAGATTTGAAAAGAAGGACAGCTTTTAATATTTTAGAATTTGTCTTCAAGCTCGTTCACATAATTCATTTATTTACAAGAAAAAGATCATAGCTAAATGAAACAGAGAGCAATGTTTATTACCTAGATATGATGGGGATGAGAATAAAGACCCACAGCATAAAGTAAAGAAGTCTGAGTGAATTATATTCTTTTTCACTTTGCCATTGACTCCCTGAAAGTTTTTTAAGCCTCCTTTGGTCCACCTCCATACCCATATTTGTGAGCCCTACCTCCAAAGGTAGCAAGCAGGATCAGTGTCTGAAGAAAGGAAAATACAGCTTCCAGCACTCTTTTTGGTAGCAGTTTAGTCATAAGAGACAGTGGCGTCATCCCTGGGTGGGCAGCCTGGGCTTGGTCCCAGGATGAGAGCATTACTGTGGAGTGCTCAGCCCCTCCTCCTCTTCTCCAAAGCCACTTTATCACAGCATTCAGCCCTGTCAGACCCTGATGGTGAGCCCATACCCAGGGAGAGCCAGACAAATGCACTTTTGTAACTCACAGGAGGCATCCGTTGCCATTTTAACTGATCAATATAATACAGCTTCCAAAAACCCCCTACACTATTCAAAACAAGGTCTGAGTGACATGGAAACATATTTCAATTCCTAATATTTTCATTGAAACTAACCCACTGCATTTTTATATTTAGTTCACCTAGAGCCTCACTTTTTGTCAACCACCTGACATATGCAGAAAGCAGTTTTCCAACTGCTCCATTTTTACAAGCAAAATAGAGGGAATACAAAAGGAGAAACATAAGTAGGTGAACAAAAATCACATTTAAATTCATATGTAGAAAGATGTGTTCTACAGTCCCACTGCTGCCTCACCAGTTTAAATCCTGTTTATCCCACTGAAGTTGTCACAGTCCCCTGGACCATTAGCAATCATATATATCTTGCAAGACTCTCAAACTCCTCAGCTGGAAGGAGGTTACAAGTTATTAGCTCCTCCAGCAGAATTCACTAATTGATAGCACCTATCTTTGGATAGTCTTATTTAGATAGAATCAGTTCTAGCAGAAACTTAACACAGGAAGCACCTCAAAAACAATTGTCAATCCATGGTCCTCACCAGGCATAGTTTAAACTCTGATATAGATTCCAGAGTGAAGCATGCAAGAAACATACATACTACCCCATCCCCAAAGGTGGGATTGCAAAACAGCTAAGGAAAATTCCGGGCCAACAGCCTGCAACAGCTCTTATACTCCTGAAATATTTGAGGTTAAAATCAGTAATGGTCTGTTTTGGCCTCATAGTGTTTATTTTTTGGGCACTGACTAAAGTGATGGGATGCAGAATGCACACGTGTATCTGCAGCTGCTAAGGGTTTTCTGATGTAAAGTCCACAAAAGGGCGTTGAAACATGCTAGAGTGTCTTTTACGGCATAGAATTTCTGTAAGGCTCCAGTGCCAATTTATTCCTTCTCACTTTTAAAATTAAAATTTTTTTCAAGAATTTGAATGAAGACTGCTTTCTCAAACTCCACAATTTGGTGATTGGGATGGTTTTCTGAAAAGTAGGTGTTCCTATAGGCAAAAGAAGAAGATTGTAAAATTTTGTTAGTTCTCAGGTAAACACTATTTCAAAATCAGATCCCGAACATTTCCTCCTCCAGCAGGTTTTGTAAAGAAAGCAGTAGCTACCACTGCGCTGTGTTAAAAGCTCTCTTGAACAGAGCTGTGACTATCGAACATCTCAAGTGCTCAAGGGAACTGAGACAGGAAAACACTTTCTTACAGCTGGTTAGGGTAAAGCAGAAGCATGGTAACAACTTATAAGCCTGACAAGAGCAAGTCAGGTCTGAAAACACAGAAAAACATGACTGGGTTCTGGGAACCTCGCTATTCAAACAAGGAAGTTCCTAGAGGTCCTGAAATTAGGCAGGAGTATCTGAATGCACTTTCAAAAAGTTCCTATGTTAGGCCTGAATGACCTAACCAAGCATTAAAGACTTTACTAAGACCTTAGGAACTTCTAGAAATGAAATCTGAAGGCTTGAACAGAAATTCAGTGCAGCAAAATATGCAGATGCCTTCATAAAAGATAAGAGAGATTTATAACATGCACTCCAATAGCAGCCTCCCAAATCCTCAATGATCCTAAGGCCTGACCCAAGTGGTCCTACTGTAAAACTGTAGTTTTGCTGTTAATTCTACAAAATGTAGGAAAATATCCAAATAGGAAAATCTTTTATGTGTTCGGGGGTTTTTTAATATACCCAGAGGAAAGCTGTTGGGCCTTGCAGACTATTTCGGGATTTTTTGAGGAAGAAAATATCAAAAGGTATTGTCAAAGTCAAATGACAGTATGGCAGTACCTCTCACTTGCCTAACCTATTTGCATCTCTCAAATCTGTCTTTGGCCACCCACAAGGGTCTCCAGTCTAACTCAATAAATTTTGGAAAGTTCTTAGAAAATACCCATTTGTTACCATTAATGTTTTTTATGTTGGGAGGGTTCAGTGCCAACATTGCACATGTACAATAGCACATATGGTTGGAATAAAACCACATGACCCCTTGTATTTCCTGAATAGTTAACTGGAATGCCAAATATTCCTATGACTACCACATCTCTGACTTTTACCAGCCAGTTGGGTAAATGAGAGGTGCTCATCCCTGTCAGAGACAACACATTTACTCTACAGACAGTCTCCTGATGAGAGGGATCTTCCACACACACACCCCTATAAATTACTATTTTGCTTTTGGGAACAAAGGCCTTCTGAGAGGTCAGCTGGGCACCTCCCCATACCCTCATCTTCTTATTGTTTTTTGCTATTCAGTTGGCAGAGAAACCATACTCCTGCTAATCTTATTAGCCTCTGCTTCATCTGATTATTAGCATACTTCATTTGCCAATCAGCATATCCTAATTATTACTGGACACCTGGCAGTGGTCACAGGAAATTGTGCCAAGAAGAAAGCAAATGTGTCCGCTCTCCTCAGACTCCACTGGAGTCTCTGCTGTTGCTCCCTACCTCTGCCTCACCTCTTCTACCAGCCAGTTCAGGTCAACATACATTTCATGGCTGCTGTGCCGCATGACTCTCTGAAAGCACCTGCTGGTTCATCCGTGAAGCACCGTTTGCTTGTTCAGATTCCAGCTACAAGCATGGGCCATACATTCTTGTCCCCAGCATTGGATCTACAGATTAGGCTGCTCTTTCTGTACCACTGCCACAGCAATCTCTCATCTTTTCATGTCCTACAATCAGCACAAGAATGGTCCTTAGGAAATATCCAAACATTTGAAAGTTTGGCCTGTATCACTATTTTTTTATTTGTTTGTTTCTCTGTAGAAAGGTGATGAAAAACATTCCTCTTACTACAGTATAGTAGGGGATCTGGCCACTTTTGAAGCACTTTAATATCCTTTCAGGGATAGCATCATAAAAATTTAGTGTAACTAATAATGTCTGAGGATTTTTGTTTATTAATTATAAGACTTAAATGAATTTCAGATTTTTAAATGCTGCAGATGGTGACTAGCATGCCAATATCCAAGTACTTACTAGATTTACAAGAACATTGACTTTAAGGCTATTCAAAACAGATTTTTTCTATTAATATTACACTGTTGTGCCAATCTCACAGTATGTTATGAAGAAAACATCAGAGGGGTGTGGTAGCTGTCTGCAAAAGTTCAAAACAAAACCATGGCTACAAACATGATATTGCTCATCTTGGTCTAATATTCTCAAACTTTTTCTGACCTAGGATTCATAACCAACAAAAGGAAAATATGAGGATGGCTTTTAAAGGGGGTTTTTTTCACCTAAACTCAAGATGCCTGCCAAACAAGCATACAGATTTCTCTGCCTAGGATAGGTGTCACCAGCTCCCTTTAAGATCAGCAAAAGGTACTTCTACTGTGCAGCTCATGTGAACAGGTTGTCATCTTGACGGTGAGACAAATTGTTCTCAGAAGAGCTGGCCAGCTCAGATGTAAACACCCAATTCAGACAGATCACTGTGCTGCTGATTAGCTCCATTAAATTACAAAGCTGGTGCAGAGGAAGAGAAAGAGGAGAAAAGTAGCTATTTATGCAAATATTAAATAGAAGGTCCAGCAGGAAGGGGTTACCATCATCAGGTGTCACACGTGACTGTCCACCCACTTCCTCACCCACCAGAATCACGCTTGGTGCATCAGCTCAGGAAGGAGGCTTTGGAGCCGGTCAGCAGCTGTGCTGCTGGGCCAGGCAGGCACGGGAACTGAATTCCCATGAAGGCTTACCAGAGGGACAGGGAGCAGGACCGGCTCAGGGGCACTGTAGCAGCGTGTCCTCTCCCCTCATGCAGGCACTGTTACCTTCTCTTGACTGCAGCTATAAAAATCTCTTCTGTTACTAATTACCATCAAACTTTTTGAAGTAAGAACAGCTTTAGTGCATTATCCTTGACGCTGAAATTCACACTATCAGAATTATGTTATTTATTATTCTTTTACCCCATTAAGAACTTTAAAGTTTTATTTTTACTAATTGCCAGAGATTTGGTGGCAATTCAGTTGGTTTTCTGTAAGTTACCTTTCATTAAGCTGGAGTGTATCACTTTCAGAAATGCAGTAGTGTTCTTCTGTCATGTGAGCACTATTAAAAATGCCCCCTTTTGATGTCCAACCCCTTTAAAACTCTCTATATATGTGAAAGCCGTCTGGCTCTAAGGCAGGGGTTCTTATTTGGTTTTTTTTACAACCTTGCAGAGAATAAAACTAATAAGTATTTCTTATTCTTTAAAGATTGATTTATTATCAGTTCCAAAAACATGCCTTTTCGTTTGGAAAGTCATTTGCTCAGTTATGATTGGATATAAACAGCTGCTAAGGGTCAGCACAGGCCTTGGTGCTTGTTATTGCTTGCACTCCTTATGATTTTAGCTCAGCATAACTAGCAGTGGTGTCCTGGGATTCCAGAGTCTGTACTGATTACCAACAAAAGCCTCTTTAAGATCAGCAGAAGCAGTCAAGGGACTAATGGTGCCAAGGCAGTCTGAGGCACTGGAGCAATGCCGCAGGTCATAAAATGAGCAATGACAATTGCCCTGTCCTTGCTGATTTTATCAGCCTGAGAGTTTTTAGTATCACATGGAAGACAAAAGGAATCTTTAGTCTTGAATAATATTATCAGAAAACATCACTTGTTTGCACTTTTTTTTTTTTGACTTTTGTTTTCTGTTTGGTTTTGCTGCTGATTGCTTATTGTGTTCAAAAAAGCAGGTGGATGTCTTAGTTAGAATATATATATAATGACTGTACACCAGCAGCTCCTTTCACTAGCTACTTGCTTTCACTGCTTTCTTAATATGCTTATTTTGGAAAAGGAAACAAAGACAAATGGGAAGTTTTACTATTTTAAGTATGTTTATATATGTTGTAAAGTGAATATTATTCTTATGTATGAATAGCTAAGCTGTAAGTCAAATTCGCCTCATCAGTAGAGTTTTCATCCTGGCTTAGGCTAAAATGAAAATGATCTGTGACTACCTCATCTCTCACTCCAAATGAACGTTTCAGAAAACCACTATATGACTGGCACCCTGTGCAAAATGCACAGGGATCAAGTTGAAGAAGTGTTCATGCTTCTTGAGCTGTGATCATCTGAATGAAGAAGATTTCAAAGCGTTGTGGAATTCCCTGGAAGTTACACCAGAGATGAATTTGGCCTTTAGAATGGGGTTTCATACATCTCATTCACACACAGCAAAATGTTTCATCACAAGTGGAGACATTTTTTAAGAGAGTCTTAAAATTAATCCCAAATGAGGAAGCCTCTCTCTGAATGAGTGAAACTTGGCAGATTTACAAATTCAGACTGAGATGCATTAGCAGATCTTGTGTAGAGAAATATGTATAATATTTTCCCACATTATACCTGTTTAAAATCAGGTCTAGTAATCATATTTCTACTGAATTAAATACACCATAGAAATAAAACATTATACAAGCAGTTCAGGTTTGCTGTGTTTTGAAGTACTGGCTATTACCACTTCAATAAGAGCCACATATTTCAAGTACACTCAACTTCAGTTGCTCTCAGGCCCAGATTTGCTAAGGTTCTTGGGCACCACAACCACTTGGTATTCACTGAGCTCCTAAATAACTTGCCCATTTTTAAATTAAAAAAAAATAAATTGGGGGGGGGAAAAAGCCCTGAAATTAATTTCAAGGAATCAAAACAGGAATTATTTTTATGTATATGAAAATCTCATTCAAAACACAGAGAGCTTGGGGTGACCAAAAAATGGTCTGGAACTGTAAGCTTGTAATTGTTTTGCAGATCATTTATATTTTTATGCATAATTTTAATGATATCTGGCACAAATCATCATTAATGACAATCCAGAGTTCAAATAGGAAGAGCACAAATTCTATGGCATAATTCATTTCTGGCAGCAGGGGAAACTTAAATCAAGATTCAGACAATTATGTAAGCAGAGCGAAGACAGTTTGTCACACATCACATCACTTCTGTCTTGGAATTGCCTGTGTGCTCTTTCAGCTACTTCTGTTGTTCATCTCTAGGTATTCATGCACGGTGTCTAATAGGATGTTACTGAAGGGTCTCATTGCAAGTGATGCAGTAGACAGAAACATTTAGCACATTATTAAGCAGGAGAACACAGACAGGGTCAAAAAGCAGTGGAAGTAAAATGGCAAAATAACGGAAAAGTAAACGTATTATCAAAGGAAGGTTCAGATAAAAAGACATTTTCCTCTACATACATAGCCTTATAAGAAAGCAGAATATAAGTTTTGTAGCAAAATGCCCAACTGTGTGCAAAACACTCCTCATAGAAGACTGAATAATATTGCAGATTCCCTTCAAAATTCTCATATTTTTGTCAACACACAGGTGCAACTCTTTCAGATAAACATTTACCAAAAACTTATGAAATAATTTTGGAGACAGAGCTGTCTGATCAAAGAAGACCAGAGGAAATAATGGGCAGAGGAGTCTGAATATTTGAGTTTGGTGCCAAGCTTATAACCTTCCCATCTTTCCTATCCAGTGGCCTTCCCATCTTTTCGATGTTCAGTCCAGCATGCATCAATTTTTTCATTTTGTAGGCAGACAGTGGGTTCCATTAGTTAAATTTCTGAATTTCCTCACGTATCTATTCCCTTCTTAGTCATCTTTAAGAACCAAATGTACAGCAATTGTTTGCCCCAAAGGACAAATGTTTCTTGCAGGATCAGGCAGAGGAGGGAAAGGCACAGCCCAGAGCAGGCAGTTACACTCTCTCCCTCAGCACACTTATGGCCAGTCCTCACCCTGCTCTTTCCTGCGGGCACCAGCTCTGAGATGGACACCATGTAAAACAGTCTTCAGTGGAGAAATTTTTGCTGGACATTTCCCCAGTTATACTTCCAGAGGCCCTGAGGGATGATCAATCAATTATCTGTGGCAGCTTCTGAGGTTCACTGTAATTCATACGGAATCCTTTAAACAACTCTGTGAAGTACAGCTGTGCTTCATAGAGACTCTGAAAGACAGTGCAGCTCAGATTTCCATCTCCTTCTGAAAGAATAGCCACAATAGTAACCAAGGAAAACTTGAGAGCCCTTGAGTTCTGCTTGTTGCTCAATACTTTTGCTTAGGGCTAAAACACATACATGCTAAATGGACTCTGTGATATCACTCTTGTGTCACTCTTTGGGGAATAAATTGACTAATGTCAAGTTATTAAGTGCCAGTAAGTGTTCAGAATGGTTATATAGAAAATACACTTCGGTAATCTATGTTTGGGGGGAGGGGTTAAATGGGAAATGTTTTGTCCATTTCTTTTTTCATCAAAAATAGGCTGATGCAGGTATGTAGGGAGGAGCTGGTGCACATCTGTATTTGACTTTGATGTGGAGTGACGATGACTCAGACTCCCAATCTGCTAAAACATACCCCTAGACACTTGTGTAACTTTGCCCACTTCACAATCAGTCCACTTACAACATGAGTAAAGTTATGCAGCTACTCTGTCTCCTGCATGTTTTTATGCTATTGCATTTCTTTCTTTTAAAAACCCACTAATTTGAACACAAGATGTAGCTTGATTATTTGCAGGAGGAGCTTAAGATGAACATAAAATATCTATTTTACCTAGGACAACCTAATAATCCAGAATCTTCAATCTATTTTGAAAGTTACTCAGACCACCTTTATTTTTCTTGACACTTTTTCAAATCCAGAAACCAAAAAGGACATAGTTTCAGATTTGGCTTGTTTTATAATGCTCCTCTTTATAATAATGTTGAGTTATATTTTAAAATTGTGTCCAAATATGGCAACATGCTGGCCTAATTTTGTAAAGACAATAATAAATAATAAATACCAGTGAAAGAAAAGTAGAATACAAGCTGTTACAGTAACAACTAGTATTTTCAATTTTTTTGCTTTTCTAGGAAACAGACAGTTAGAAACACCATGAAAGTTTTTAGCCTTGGAAACACTTCTGTAAGGAAAAAAGGAGTGAACTGTTGGTTTCATCTAGTTGTGCAAGTTCTAAAGGATAATGTTTTTAAATTCTACCCCATCAAACATTTCCCACTGCCAACATCAAGCAAAGAGATGTGTTTGAGAAGCAAAAGGAAATCATACCAGGAAAAACATTATGTGCCTAGTGTAGTTATGTAAAAGTAATAGAGGATCTTGGGGGATGAATCCCCAGGAAGCATCAATGAATTAATTGAAGAACATGGCAAACAAATTCAAAAGTGCAATACTAGATGGCATCTTATCTCTAGTACCAAATGGGTAGTATTATTTTTATAATTCTGTTTTCTCTAACTGAACTCTTACACTACACCAGCTAACAAAACACCATATATAAATATCTTCAACAATTAGACTGAACAATAAGATATTAAAAAGCAAAGCTCACACTCCATATCAGTTAAAATACTTGTCCTATAATGCCCTCAGACAGAAATATTGGGTTAAAAGACAAAAGGTGCATCTTCTTCACAGTTGTAAATTCTCAGTTATTGCAGCAAAAAAAGCTGTCAGTTTTTTGTTTCTATATATCAATTGTTAATTCCTAACAGAGGTATAGAAGTCATGGATAGATTCTATGTTGAGTACTGCATAAAAATGATAGGATGTTTCTGTTTCTATACAGGCTGCTGTGTACAGACATGGTTGTTACTAAACATATCTGCCTACTTTTAATTGACAAAGGTGTGTAGCAAAAGTACTCACATGGGTCATAATCCTGACACATGGCCCATGTGTCATGAGTGAGGAAAATCTCTCATATCATGCTGCTTGATGTCTGCTTCCTAGAAAGTTTAATCCTACAAGTGGGACCTTATATTGAACATGTGTAATCTTGAAATTGGAGTTCTCATGAGATTTGAGGCCTAATTTGATAGTCAAAAGACATTTTTGAAGTATCTCTGCTTTGCCTAATGCAATGTAGAAGAGGGATAAATGGGACACTGCTGGTTTGCAATGCTGGTGGGCGTTGAACTGGGTGATGAGAGGAAAGAGAGCAAATATAAGCATGAAGCACAGCAGGCCGGTGTCTGTGAAGATATTTAGTAAAGACAAAATGCAGCACCTGTGACCCTAGACTCCTTTGTCTGAACTGAGATATTAGTGACACTTTGGGGAAATTAGCAAGGAGCACTGGCAGACTTTTAAATCATGTCAAGCAATTTCTCCTGATGCCTGTTTTAAAATAAAGTCTCTTATCTAAAAAGCATGTGACAGGTACTTCAGCTAGACAAGATGATCTCTGCAGTTTGCAGCATGCCTGAGTGATTCAATTTAGGTCACAAGTTAATCTTCAACTGATAAAATAGGACAGAAGTTCTAATAGTAATGTTCATTTTCTCAATAAAATAATAATTAATGGAATACTGATAGAGTGATAGCTGAGCCACTGGATTACTGCTTCAAGTATATGTAAAATCTCTGTTACACAGAAGGAGTCTGCAGCACATAAAAGCTGAGTTATTCAATCTGAGAGAAAGAGCAGAGTGAAATGCAGTGTCAGGCAATGACTGTGTGAATGACACCATGGATCCTAACACTCCTTCTCCAGTAAAGCTGTACACAAATCCTCTACATCCTCTCCCACTCTCTCTCCATCCTGACTGCTTACAAAGTGAATTCTGTAGTACAGGAATGTGGAGTCTTTTCAGCCCTACTCATAACAAGATCCTCCAAAACAAAATTTGCAAATAATAAATGCCCTTAATATTTCTATTATCATCTGGGTGCTAATATTCGTAAAACCATGTCTGAACATTCTGATGGTTGTTCCCTTTATTTGAAAGTCTTATCTACTGTTCCAACACATAGACTAAAAAAAAAACTGGCACCTAATTTGGAGCTACTTTTATTTTAAATAAACATATTCCTTGACTAATAACCTCATCACCATGCAGTGTGCTACTGGATTCAAATATGGCCCCAACTTGCTGTAGACCGAGCAATCTCAGGCATGTGAGCCATTAGAAGAATCCCTCTGAATGTCACACATATAATTGCAGCAAAAAGACTACCTCTATTTACCTCTCCTGGAATGGCTGTAGTGTAGACAAGCAGGCTCTGTTGACATTTCTCAAAACCAATTATTCATCTGTTAACAATTCACCTATTCTGTCCCTCCTGCCTCCTTTTTAAGGTCATGCATTTCATGGAGATACTTAAAAGCTTCACTATGCAACCTATACAAAGCCCTTATTATTGTAAAACACATTATATAAAATAAAGCAACTAAACACAGAATAAAAAGGGGATTAGAATGAACATTCCTGTCAAAGAAAATTTCTCTAACTCCTTTTGAATACTGGTGTATAAAACCTTGTCTGTAATCAATATTTACTTCACCCTTCACCTTGGCCACAAAAAGAAGTCCTTTCTCTATCTGTTAGTGTATCTCTAATTTGGAGAATGCAGCATGTTTCTTCAAGGATGTTGTAAAGCATAAACTTAAAGTTCAATATTTTTTATGAATGTTTGACAAAAGTTGGGGAATTTTAACCAAATATATTAGAGAGACTTTCTGTTAGATCAGCTACTTCATTTGTGCTGCCAAAACATAAAAGATGTTCCTTCCAATGCAATCTCTAATGTTTTGCTTGGCTTTGCTTCTAATTACTCAAGCCAGAAATATTTTTATATAATTTTATGCAATTTATATCTTATGAAAAGCTGAACTGGCCTCTGATAAGGAGAAAAGATGACGTAAGTGTCCTGAGAAAGACTATCCTGAACATCCCAGAAACCTGTGACCTTATGCAGAATACAGATCAGCTATGTCTTTCTTGCTACTTGAATTTCATTATAAAAGCAGAACAGACCCAGAATGGAGCTGACACCCGAATGGGACAAACTGTAACAGTTTTACTCATGCCAAGAAGTGCCTTACTCCACAGAGGTGTTCCCTGACTTGAGTGAGCCAATTTAGTAGGAGTCTGGATTTAGTGTGAACTAAGGTACTGTATATTTCACTAAAAGTGAAGGCACTTTTGCATTGTTATAAAATAATTCTGACTTTGATTTGAACTAACAGATTAAGTGTCCAGACAAGTGAGACAATGTAGTAGCACCTCTTGCACCATCACCTATGAAGTGAATGAGAGATTACTAAACTCAGCTGTAAATGCCTGAGCTCCTGGGAAACCAATCCCACACAAGACCACCTGTTATCTATCTATCTATCTATCTATCTATCTATCTATCTATCT
>WBMY01005581.1:410220-493657 GCA_013397315.1 Donacobius atricapilla | reverse complement strand
ATTATTATTATTATTATTATTATTATTATTATTATTATTAATGAGACTTTATGTATTAAAATGTTCTTTTCTGAAATGAAATGTGCACAAATGATTCTTGGATTGTACTTAAAATATTTTATACATGACAACAATGAATTCTTGGCTTTATATATAAAGTGTGCTTTCTCTTTGCTCACAAACAATATTGTGTGCATAACAACACATATAATAAATAATAGTGATCACTGGCTACCTCCCAGGATTTTGTAGAAATACATTATTGATTGTTCTTGAAGACATTGCATATTATAATCATGAGTACCATGAGTACCATTAACTGAATATAGTAGGAGGGCTAAATGAAAAATGGTGAGGAAATTAATAACCCTCTACTTAGAACAGGGTTTGTATTTTATAAGATAAATAAGGCTTGGATCTCCATACCACCTGTGAAGAGGAGAAAAGTCATAAAGGACCACTCAGTCATTCATTAGGTGAAGCAGGAGTCCCTGGAAGTGTAGTATAATGGTGTTGGCTGCAGAAGTTAAATTAACATTAAAACACAAGCCATATATTTCCTGATTTTTCAGTGCTTCATTTAGCAAACTCAACATTCTTTTAACCACAGGTATTTAGTGTAATGTATATACAATATCTGTTTTCTCATTAGATTTTTTTTTCCTTTTCTGCCTGTCCCTTAATAGGGATGGATGGAGCAATTAAAACACAGCTCCACTTCAGAGCATACTGCAAAACCCAGGAGGAGCTTCTGCCTCTTGACATGCCAGAGGGCATAGCTGGCAGCAGCTGAGCCATTTCTTCCAAAAGTGTTATATATATATTTATGTATATAGTTTTCTGCAGCTAATTATTTCAGATGGACACTCAAAAGGAAGCAGAAGCTATGACCTGATTTATTCTAAAATGCCTTTAGTGTTTATTAGTACATTACATTGCAGCCAAAACAGGTTTTACAAAGGAAGGTGAAGGTAAAAGGGGACAAATTCCTTAATCCCAACAAACTCAGAATATTTGTAAGGAAACACCCCATTATCTTGTCATTATTATCCCTGCATACAAGTTTTGTCTAACAAAATACTCTCATTTCTGAGCCAATTTTCAATAATTTTTTCTCTCTTTTCTCTCATTGTCTTTTAAAAAGTGATTATAAATATGCAAGAAGTTGATTTCAGTACTCATTTTCAACTTAAATAATTTCAAACTCAATACAGTATATGCCCACTGCCTATTTGCAACCTACATACATTGCTGAGAATAAATGTGCACCATATACTATCAAAAATGTATACATCATATTATCAATTATGTACTAATTTGATGTAGTACATTCAAAATTATTCTGTTTTTCATTGAAAAGTTAGCTTCCTCCAAATCCCAAACAAGACATCTTGGACTGATCTATGGATTAATTTACCGTGTTTCAACTTAACATATTTCTTAGGTAATGAGAATGTGCAATGATACATTATAGAAACCTCTTCAAGACAAAAATCCCAATTAGAAGAGCATAGTAGTGTAAGCTACAACAAAAAGCAGCTCCTCTGCTTTCTTGGGGTGTCTTAGGCAGACACAGATTCATGTTCACCTAATCTGAAATATATCACCTTGCCTCTCTTAGGTGAATAAAACGTTTTCATTTGAGCTATTCTAATTCCCCAAATAAATATCATGTCACTTCCTACTTACAGCATACTGAACAATTCCAGACTTGTATTTAAAATACTGTTTTGATTTTTAAAAGTTTGTTTACAACGTCACACTGAAAATTCACAGACAACTCTATATTTGATCTATAACCAATGTCACGGCAGACTTCAATCTATATCAGTAAAAGACAGATAATTGAAAAGACTGATGTATTTTCCACAGATTTGCTATAATTTGGTTTATTAATTGATTAAAATGAATGAGATTCTTCCCTTCTACTCCCCTTATCAATCTCACTGCTTATCCATTTAGTACATTTTGCCATACTAAAAAAAAACAACTTTTCTGTGGAGGGATATGTGAGTTTGCATTGTTGGAGAAATGGGGAGAGTTATTTTATTTTACAGCATTTAATCCTCTGCAGCCAAGATCCCTGGGTGTTTCTATAGTCTTTGCTCCTCCAGTTGGTTTTATGGTTCCAAGAACAATGATAATGAAAGAAAGAAAATACACAACTGGTGGTACTTACTTATTTTAAGATGCTTCTTTTTCTACAGCACAATAAAATCCAACTATGAGCCTCATGAGTATAACACAGAAGACACTATTTTAGTGCATTTCATGCTATATTATCTTATTTAGTGATACATCAGATTTTAAAATTAATGTAACAGTACCATTTACTTAAATAAACCATGCCACAAACACAGGGAAAAGCCATTGAAAAAGATTAGTAGGAAGACAGCATTTAAGATGCCTTTGTTAGCACAGTATATTACATTTAAAAATACACAAAGTTAAGAACATCACATTTGCTTTTTTATCGTTATTGTCTGATAGGCTATTTATTTCAGAAAATAGTGATTGAATGCTGGCTGCCAGGTAATAAGCTTTCTCTAGTCTGTTATAGGAATTAAATTATCAGCAATCAGTAGTGCTCCTGGTAGCCATGTATTATGTGTACAGCACACTAACCGTCCTTTAAATCAAGATGTATCTTTTAATCAGAAGTATCTTCTTTCCATAAATATTTTAAAGTTGGTTCAAGTCCAAAACAAGTTAGAGAAAAAGAAAAAGGCTAACTCGTTCAGGACTTAGCATGATAGGTGCAGTGACAGTTATTTTTATTTCTAGTCAGGCACTCCGTGGTTGCTGTGTGGTGCAGGTGCCTGGGAGGACTCAGGGCTCTGTGAGACAGTTGTTATCCTGTGCTGCCCTAGAGGTTTAGCAGGAAGCATGCAGCAGGCTCCGTGCTCCACCATGTCCTCTTCAATAACTTCACTAATGAAAGGGTCAGTCATCTTGTGAAGCAGCGTGCCATATTGCCTCTTTCTTTCTCAAAGAAGAGGTTAAACCTCTTGATATGAGCTCAGGAGAGACCAGGATATCCTTCCTTAAACAGCAGCAAAATAGCTTCACCAAAGGCCTTTGTGGGATGCAAGGTAAATTCAGAAAGAGCTGGGATTTGTGAGCCATTACATAGGGCAACTTCATTATTACTTCCTCAAGTTCCGCCAGCTGAGAGACCACAGTGTCCAGCTACCAGCATACCCAGATGGACACACAGAGCAGGTGTCTTTCTGAATCTTTTCTAATGATAAGGAGCACTAGTATATATTAACACTGTGGAACTCTTGTTTCTCTGATGCAATCTCTTATAAAGTCTTATTTATAATTTTCTGGATTTATGCATGCAAAAATGCATCTAGAGAAGAAATACGAGAGAACCTAGACTGAAAACAGACCCTGCCTATACACTATCTTTGTCATATCTACCCTAAACAGTTAATATCTATGATGAAAAAAAAGACCAATCCACAGGCCACAGATGCTAAATATGCATAAAATGAACCCAAAACTCACAGATTTGAGGCATGCAACAGGAAGGATTACTTCAGATTTTCTCATTAATCCTCCCCTAAATACTACCCACTTGTGACTGTCAGGGATAGAATACCAGATTAAACTGGCTATTTTAAATGTTCCCTGGTTCTTGAGACTTGATCTTAAGATATTCTCTTAAGACAGTCAAAACTTGACAGGAGAAGGATGCAAATAACCTTTTGTAGGGTTGGAGGGCTGGACCAGAAGAACTGTAAAGGCTCCAAGTAAAATTATTCTCTGATTTTGATGTCACTCCTTATGATTTTTCCTGTGTAAGAGATTATTTTCCACACCACTCACATTGACTCCTTCTTTAAGGACAGCAAGAGGAAAGGACCAAAAAAGGTCAGAGTGCTGACTGCACGCAGCCATTTATCACTTCAGGAACTCCCACCCCTATTTCATGGGAACCAGTGCACCAAGAGAAATCACAAAATGGCCAGCGAAAAACACAAGGTGTCAAAACACCTAGTCCTATCTTTTCCCATCTTTAAAAACTTCCAGTTTCTGGAGCAGCCATAAGAGAGCAACTAACTTTTCATGCTGTGCACCCCAGTCACCTCCTCTGAGAATCCCCCTGCATGACATTTACTTTAATAGGTCTAATTATAAAGAAATGCACTTTTCAGTCAGAGCCGAAGAACCAGTAGGTTTTCTTCTTTAACATGCCAACCAGCTGTTTTGAAAGGTACTTCTCTAATCTCTTTCCTTCCACATGTTCAAACAGATGAAAGTAATTTTGTGCTCAACTGTCTATAAGTAATTAGACTGGGATGTAAAGAAGTCTTTATGTATCAGTTCAGAAAGAGCTACACTCTTAGCATACAGAATAATTATTAGCAATCTTCTTCATCTGTAAGGTATACCTTATGCATTTTTCATGAGTTCCCATTATTAACATAACCTGACTATCAAAGCTCCATTGAAACTGGTGTCTTCTTTTTCATGTAACTGACTGAAATTCCCCAGAAATATAATAATTTGAAAACAGCAACACTGAAGATTTGTTTCAGCTGTAATTTGTTATTTTTTTCCTCTTCTTTGTTGTTCTCCTAGTAAAGACCTAAACCAGTGGGGCTCCAATATACACAAACAAGTGTTCTGCTTTTACTACAAGATGGATATTAATATTCAGTGAGGGTCTTAGAATGCTGCCTTTTGTCAGTTTCCTGGGCTAAATTCCCTTAATCTTATTAATTAGGAGGTCACAAAAAGAATACTTTATTGGGAAACAAAATGTGTGTTCTAAAAATAAGTTCAATTAAATCTATGAATTTACTAGGAACAATGACAGCAGAATATTTCTTTGGAGTCTGCCTCTGAGCTGTGCTTGGCATGTCTGTAAACAGGGTAGGCAATTACTGAAACGTCAGATAGGTAGAAACATCTTTTGAACAATAGCTGGAACATCTTCCATGAGAAAAGTTAAAGCTTCAGAACTGGGATTGTACTCAGTATAAGGAAAGCTGGAGAAAAAGCACACACCATCCCAGGACTCACAACCTTGCATACAGGTGCAGGCAAAACTGAACCAGCTTGGAAGGGATGCAGTTAAAGGCAAGGTGCTTCCTTATCATCCCATATAGCAAACATTTTTTGAAAGCAGATTGCTTCCTCAAACATATCCCTCACTTCACAGCTACATACCACAACCTCATCTTTTCATGAAATGAAGTCTCAATTTTCTTAGAAATAGAATATCATTTTAGTTTCTCTAGAATCACAAGGCATCCTCAGGAAGTGAAGTCTGACTCTTGGTGGCTTTGTCACTAAAGATGGAGGCAAGATGGCTATTTGCCAACAGACAGATCTGCATCACAAGAACAGCATTACAGAGGTCAAAATCACTCATTCTTTTGGTCACTGCCAAAGAAGCAGTATTTTGCCCAAGAACACATCAGAAGGGCTTGGCGTAACCTTCAAGGATTACAAGCATTACATGGCAGTGCAAGTGACTCAGATGCTCTGTGTCTGTCCCCAGAGTAAGACACACTCTGTGAGTTCAACCAGAAATGAGGCATTTTTCATTTGTTGTTTTGACTGACAGAAACTATACTCTACAGATGTGTTAGAACAGCCAGCTCCTGCCCTGAAGAGCTGATTTTCTAAACAGACCAAAAAGCAGCAAAAGACCAAAATGAAACTGAAAAGTAAAGTGAAGACATATTCATTTCTTATACAACATGTTACAGATGTGAGAAGTGGTCCAACAGGACAAAGGGCATTTTTCTGTTAAATCCATGTAATGATGAAGGTATGTCAACAAAACACTGTCACACCGGATCAAAACATTATCCCAGTGCAGCTCAGTCCAGTCTGGCCAGCCATGCAGTGAAGAGTAAGAATAGCAATACACTAGATACGAAGACCTTAAATGTGCTGGGAAGGGCTTGAGAAAAGCTCTGAGATGGACTTAGCACACTTCTAAATGGCCTTGTGAGGGAAGCAAGAGATTCTCAGCTTCAGGGGGGTAAGCTGGGGAAAGAACTTGTGGCACACTCACTGCCAACTCCCCAAAAACAGACGCACATTCTAATCAGTCTGCTCCTGACAAACCTAAGATACTTATTCTGTTTACTAGCTAAATGTGTGTACCTCTGGTACATACCCTAGCAGAAAACACAACAGCAGCAGGACACAGCCTGGCTGCAACAAAGACAGGTCTTCACAAGACTGATTTTTAAAATTAGAAGTTTCGTAGTGAAAGGACCCACCACAAACCAAATGAAAATAATTGGAAATGTTACCCTATGATGCAGGTGAAAAGGAAGCATTAGACTTGCACAGTTTGTATCAACAAGGCTAAATAATGTTCCAGATTTAATTGTCAGATAGAAAAAAGATTACCACTCACAAGGCAGGAAAGGATGGGTTGAAATGATGAGAGTATCGGGCACGCATTTTTGCTTTGGAAAGTAACTAAACTCTGGCCCGGAGTTCAAGTCATGTGACTTCATGCATAACACTTAATGCATTCAAGACTGCAGTGTAAGTATCCCATGGAGGCACAAGCGAATGGGAACAGAAAGGGCTGGAACCGTGGTTATATCAGGTCTTCTTGCCCTTCACAATATTTGTTTTCTCAGAGACCAAAGGTGTGTATGATACATTACAAATGCTCTCTCTGCAAATACCAAAAAAAATTACTTCCATGTTATGTATTAAAGATGTTCTTGGATGTTTGAAGCACTTAGGAAAGAGTTCATTCTCGCTTTCTCTGGAATGTCCTTGCTAGATTATTACTCTCCTCACATAGACTCCTGGATGTTACAGAAAGCATGATAGGAAAGATCACAGTAGCCAAATATATAAAAACATTACATTGATAGAGGTCAGAATTACTAATTGCCTTCACCTGAATACAATTTCTGTGTTTGGTAGGTTGCTCTCATTGACTCTAGAAAGAAAGGTTATTGTTTATGTCCATTATTACTTGACTGCTATGCCAAAAGTCCGGTTTTGTGGTGAGCACCAAACTATGCAGGGGTTGTCCTCAGGTATCACCTGAGGTCTGGAGATTTGGTCCCACTGCACCTTGTCAAAAAGCTAATAAATATACTGGTGCACATTTTCTAAGCATGGGGAGATGTCAGAGACCCCCAATCACCTCTTCACAGGGTCTGCTCCCAGCTGGCTATGCCCTATCATGCACCTATAGTTACAGGAACTGCAGGGACAAAGGGTGTTCTCTTTTACCCTAAAAAACAGCTGCCAAAAGCAGAATGAGGAAAGGACCCAAAAAAGGCAAGACCTTGCCAACCATTGCCAGGAACTACCTGACAGAGCTGTTGTGTCACACTAGAGGGAACATGGCAAGCCTCTGAAACAATACAGCTGTATCCTGATAGAAACTTACCACTATGGGGATCTTCAAGAATCATTAGGAAAAGAGGTGCTGGAAAAGGAAAAGCAAAGAAACAAAGGACAAATAAATAAAAAATAACCCCTGAACCAAATTAAGGAAGACCCCATGGCAGACAAGGGCCTCATTAGTCGGAGCTGATTTAACACAAAGGTGCTTAGCTGATGTGTGGATGTCATAGAATGGGCAGAAAAATTACAAAATACTCCACATATATCATGACATGCCTGTGACCATTCAGCTATGTCAGACTTGTTTTTATGTTGGATGGCACTCATAAACTCATTTCAAATATTTACAGATTGAGTAAATTGCTTAGAGTAAGGTGAGTTGGTCAATAAAATGAGAAACATACAAGCTGTATGTAGGCAGAATAAATGTAAGTTATAAGGGAAACCTAATTTTTATCTTGCCACAAACCTCAAGTACTAATTGTTTTATCTAGATAAAACCTAATAAGTCATGGGTGGTCTCTGAAGGTATTTTTCATTATTTAAAAAATTATTTTGTTTTAAAAGATGCAATCTTTGTTTATTGTAACCAAGTAGTAGAAGAAGCTCTGCAGACAGGTCCTGAAGATACTATATAGTTTTTTCTTCTGATTATTCTTTGCCAAAGAATGAGTCATTCCCATTCCTTTTCTTTTTTTTTTTCCCTCGTGTTGCGGCTTTTCCTTGTGTTTATTCATTTTCTATGATATGAATTATACCAAGGATGTACATCATGGGAATACATCTCTTGTCAGAGAAAACTGTGGATTTTTTTTCCATTCTTTTAACTGAGAGTCTGTGACTGTTTATTTTGTTCTTCCTAAATTCTATGAACATCACCATGATTTTATGATCTTTCCATTTGCTACACTTTAAAATATATAAATAAAATTATAAACAATGAGCAAGATTCACCAGGAGGCTCTGGCTGCCTGATGCTGCTGTAATGAGTGGATGCATGCCTAAGCTCCCCTTTTAGGTTGGCTCAAAACCAAATTATGAGCTCTGACCCCATCCAGTAAGGCTCTTAATTCCAACAGGTTTGTTCCCGTGTTAAAAAAAAAGTCCTTAAATGGTCTCTTGGATTAGAGATTCAAGTCTGTGTGTCCCTGTGCACCATGCTCACTGCTCATAAGCATCCAAACACAGAATTAGATGGACAGCAGTGTCCTCTCAGTTTCAGGTCAGAAAATTATCTGTTTTCTGTAAATTGCACAGGAAGCAGAGCTACACATCTATTATTCCTGCTCAATCCCAAGAAGCAAAATAATGCAGAACATTACAACACAAAGTGCAAACAAAAGTTTCCATTAGAATCCTATCTCCTGACAATAAAATTCATCTGTGTGATATAATTACCTTGCCTTTTGAAAATTCTCAGCTACAATTTTCCTCAGCAAGACCATACAAACTGAGATCCTACACTGCAACACCTCAAAGGAGGATTTCTGGTGCTCTTTCTAAGGAAGTTAGGGCAATGAAGGAAGTGAGCATTGCAGATGGGCTCCTTTCTTCTATGGGAGATAGCTGGAAACAAGAAGAAAAAGTTACACCGTGATACTCTTACTTCAAGCCATCTAGCTGTGGGGCAAGCAGGCAGGGCCATTTTTTGCTTCTGCGGAGGAACTTGTCTCAGCTATTGATGATGATAGCAGAGTTGTAGAAATAAAACAGCCAGGTACCAGTGCTGGTTCTTTGTTCTCAGTAGGGTAATAAATACAAGTACCTTCCCTAGTAAATAAACAGACTGCTGAAGCAATTATTTTGATCCCTGTGAAAGCCCCACGTTCAGAAAGCATTTGCTCTTGATTGCTCCATTATGGATTCAATCTCTTTCCAGATCACATCGTTGATCTCCTTGCTGTGTTTTCATCAGTGCTGTACTTAATTGTGAGGAATGGTCTGAAAGAAAGTATTGCCAGTTTTTACTTACCTCCAGACTTCAAAGGAGGGATATGCTTCCTCTCAGTTGTTTGAATGTTCACTCTTCATTTCAGGTTGCCTTTGAAATTCACTGGGCTTCTTAAAGTTTGTTTTGTTTGGGCCATTTTTCCCCTGTAGAACACAGCCCATAAAGAATTCAGAAGAAAAAAAATAGTGAAGAAAAAATCTAGAGCAAAACCATAGTATTTTATCTATATAGAATTCTTTGCTGTCTACTGTGTTTCCTCTCTGTCACTTGAAATATTGTTCCTCTCTGGGGAAAAAAATAGTTTTAACACAATTTTAAGCAACTTGGTTTTATTGAGAAATGATGATGAGTTAATGGTAATATGAGTCAGACTGAGTGCTTTCATGTGTCATGTCTCATTCAGAATTCTGGTGGGTTTTATTTTCCTCTGAGAATGTATTTACAAGGCATGAGCTTTTCTAATGTTCGTTTGTGCACATTACAAAAAACACCTCATTATTTGATAAGTTGGCAACTGTCTGTGCCCAGGACTGAAAAACAGACTTCTTGGAAAGCAGTGTTTCTGGAAAAATTGTACAATACCGGCTCAATGAGTGAGTGAAGATAAGTGTTAGCAGTGTCTCTGCTTTCACTTTACCCACATTTCCTTAGAGCCGTTCTCTTTGATAATCATTGCTAGAATGCATCATCATCCCAGGAGGCTCTGCAGGACATCAAGGTTTTGTCTCACTGCTAAGAAACCACTTACAGGCATCCATTCCAACTTCAGTCACCTAACAGAAGTCCCTACCCTGGGAGCTCCACCATGTGGACCTCCCTCTCGTGGAAAGGAGATTGTCATCTTCACAGTTAAATTAAAACTTGGGAGGGCTCAACCATTTTCCAGAAGTATGTGTTTCTCTCCATTTTCTATGGAGGGGATCTCAGTGCATTAAGCTATCTTAAGCACTTCAATTATATGTCTAAAATTACAGATGGCATAAAATCTACCCAAATTTCATCCTGTGAAACTGAGGGAAGATGTTAAGTACCACCTATACAGGCAGGTGTATCAGAAGTATCAAAGAGTGGATATTAGGTAACATTGAAAAGACAAATTCCACCTTGGTACTTTATGTGCAGGCTATGCATGTAAGCCATCTCTCTTTGGTTTCTCACCCTACCACAGTCTGCTTCTGAAATGATTAATTCCCTCCTTCTTTGGTCCTCACTTGCCAAATGAGGAGAAAACCCTCCCTCCCCTGACAGCAAGTACATTACGCATCACTATATGGAATTCAGGGAAATACTATGGCAAGAGTTTTGAATTGGAACAGATATCTACATTTCCTTAAAAGAGATGGATCAAATAGAACCATAGCCCTGCAAAACTGGCTTATTGAAGCATTTCAGGAGTACATGAATATTCTTAGAGCAATAAAGGATAAATGACAACTTCAACAGCAGCCACTTCTCAAAGAGGGTACCTGCAACACCATACTATAATCAGAGCTAAACACAGACATGAGCTTTCCCAGGATATATATAAGCCAATGCAAATTACATGTCATGGACTATATAGGAAAAAAAAAATCAGTAGTGGGGGATAGGAAAAGGAGAGGGAAGTGCCATCTTCATATTTATTTTGCTTCATAAATATTCATTCCCCCTATGACCCTCTCGTGTCCTGGTACAGAACTGTGCTGTTTTTCATTTTACCATTAAAGAATGTCACATCATAAACAACCAGTTCCAGCAGACATGCATAAAATCTCACACTCAGCCATGTCCATAACTTTCCATGAGTAATCAAATGCTCCATGCAATAATTTTTAAGCTGATAATTATGCATTATTTGATCAGCTTGTATGTTCATGCTAGACACCTGATTAGCAAACACTACAGTGTTTTCACATTTTTCTTCCATTGCTGGCTGGTTATCTATGTATGTATGTATGTATCTACCTATCTATCTATCTATCTTCTAGGTGGTCCCTACTATGACAGTGTCTAAGCAATTTCTATGTGTTTAAAAACAGAAACAACATTGTATTTCCTAATTTCTTTTCTGCTTGCTTTATTTTCCCAGCTTGATTAGTTCATAGATTTGTCAATTACTTATATTAAACTCATTTCACCTTGAGATTAAACAAGTTTTTTACAGTAAATGACTGTGAATTTTGAAATCTAAGGTTAAAAATATCTGACTTCTGCATTTGTTACTAAAAAATTCCTGAAAAAGCAGGAACCACCTCTGTCATCTTAATTGAGACGGAAGGTTTTGCAGTACTACTGCTCCATCTCTTGAGGACACACTGCTTGGGAGCTTCCCCTGCTACATAAAGTCATCTGGCTCAGTGGATCTTACTTACCATGAGAGTTCCTGATTATCGCTTGGGAAGAGAAAAGACCTTCAGTTATCCTGGTCAACTTCAAACTGTAGATACTGAAGCTTATTCTACATTTAATACCAGCAGATAATAGTTTCACAAGCAAAATGGGCAAGGGCATTGTGGTTTCTTCACCCCTAGCATCTTCGTGTCCCAGTAGCATTCTGCACCCCAGAAGGACACAAAAACTTCACATCAGCTTAGCTATCTGAAGGTAAAAGCTGCTTAATACAGCAAGAACATTGTGCAGGAGGTACAGTCTCCATGCATCCCTTCTCAGAATTGCTTTGGCATAACTTTAATCAGTTCCTCTTAGCTGAAGACACACACAAAAAGCGGGTTGATCACTCAGCACTGTTCTCTGATTCACTGGTGTTATTGCTGAACTCATCTTCTGGCTTTTACAAGCACACACACAAGGGAGAAAGAATGAGCAGGCCTGCCCTGCTCCCATGATAGTGGCAGTCTAAAACCAAGACATAACATCCATTTAGTGCCTCTTTAGAAGCGCTAAATGGATTTTGTAAATTCCATTGGTAAATTAGTGCTAGTGTTATTCACATAAATCTTGCCATTAAAATGATTTACTTCAACTGCAGCATTATTAACGTTCAGTAAATTAGGTCCATAAAATGACATTTGCCATGCCATTAACTGAAGATAATCCACAAAGCTCATTTCTAACCCCCTTTATATTTTTATAGTGTCCTTCATAAACACTGCTGGAGCTCTCTGAGATGCATGCAGTCATAGTATATTGATAGCTCTGACACAGCATAGCTTCAGATCAATTACTGAATCAGGAGACTAATTTAAACAATTTTACTTGTGGTCAGAAAAAGATTCATTATTTATGAGTGCAAACAAAACTGTATCATTGTTCTTTAATTCAAAACACATGTTCCCTTGAACATCAGCCCTCATCAGACTGTTTTCAGTCAAAGTAGATAAAAGCCTTGGGAAATTTTGGACATTTCAGGAAGCAGCTAAACAAGGATGTCAGACCTTGAAGCAACCAAGAAAGAAAAACTATTTAAAAATGCTTTACAGGTTGGCCAAAAGATAAATCTCTCAAAGCATTATAAGTTCATTTATGTACTTTTTTATGTTTCTATACATTAGCATTTCCATTAAAGCCCTGATGTTGTTTCAGTCCATTCACACTTACAGTTCCCTTTGAGGAGAAAAGATCTTAGAAGGCATTATGAATTTGTCTGATATCTCAATTGCTTGATTTTGCTAGTACAGAAATTTTCAATCCTAACACTAACATTATCATTTTATGCAATTATAAGTGTCCTCTGGTCCCACTAGTGACATGAGGATGATGTCATTAAATCATGTCTCTCAATGGATTTACAGAGCAGATGATTCATAGATGACTTCACTGCATTGGGACAGAAGAGTCTGCCCCCATCTAAAAAAAAATGAGCTACATGGAGAGATATCCAATCAACACCATTCCATAAAATAATTGTTCAAATTACAAGAATAAAAATATTCAAATTCCTTAGATCAGTAATGTGGTTTTATACTAATATGTCAAATTAATTTTACGGTGTCTGTTCTGTGACAAAAAGAAAAAAAGAATGCAAGCAGTCTGACCAGGGAGTTTTACTTGTGATTACCTTTACTTGAAACTAACTTAAGACCAAATTAATATCATCAGGATCATGCTCCAACAGTTTAGGAATTTACTGCCCTTCAGTTACTTGTAACTGGCCCCCATGTAAAAGGCAGTATTTATCAATGTTTGTGTTCCCCTTCTGCTTCAGCACAAAATACAATTATTTGGTTTGAAGAACCCACAAAAGTGTTTTATCTGTTCAAACATGGTTCAAAAAAGACCTTTGATTGCATCCTAATAACCTACTGATCTCTGATGGAGCTCCTGTCGGAGGAGCACCCTCTTACCCTTTCCTCCAACTGTGCATCACCAAGTTTCTGCACCCATTCATGCTAAGAGAGTAAATAGTAAAGTCTCACATTTAAATTTTCCTAATCACTTCTAAACAGGGGGATCCAAACATTGGAAAGCATTGCAATGACAACTTTGTTGCTTACCTTGTTATCGCTACTCTAAAAGAACGTGATCATACTTAAATTCATTACATCTGCAAGACAGAATTGATTAGTTCCCTAAACCAGGTCAATCTTGTTACTGCACCCCAACCACTCTCAAACAGTGGAAGTGTGAAATGGCTGAAGAGAATTTCTATAGTGAACACCCAGGAGCTGGAAGAAATTCTTAAATGGGGTAGATTGCCATATCAGCCAAAGTGTAGATATGAGGAAGGGAATGGGATGCTGCTCCTACACCAGGGGCACCAACACCCCTCAGAAGTACAAAACAAAGATGCCACAAAATACCCAGAAATTTTTTGATATTTGGAGTATGGAAGCTGTTCCAGCTTCATCCTACTGAGTTCAAGTTCCCATATAGGACTGTTGCCCCCCATGGACACACACTCTCAAGTGGAGGAGCTTTATGTCACTCTTTACGTCCCCATGCCCTTGGTGAACATCTCCATTCCTTTAGTGAGGGGAATTTTGGCTTGCAGCCACTCATGAAATGTGTCTATTGTCCACCCACTCACAAAATGTGTCTAATGTCCAACCGCTCACATACATAAATTATAAAACATCGAGTCAGGCATAGTATTTTTAGGACATGAAAGTGATAGAACATGAAAGTCATAATTGCCACAACAGAAGTCCAGCTTCAGCTCTAATTAATAGTGTATGCTGCCCCAGACACTTCTTGCTTTCTATATACAATGGTGTGCTTCGTGCAATGTGCAAGTTGGCTTGATCCAGTTCTTAATGAGTACAAGATGCTGCTGTGGCTTTTGTTACCTGTTCTTCATTAGTTATTACTAACAAAACACTAAAACTTTTTTGCAAGACTAGGTAATGGAAGAAAAAGTATGAAAAAAACCAGCATATTCCTTTATGTACAAACTACGCCAAAGGGTTGTTTGCATTTTTATTGTGAAAACAGACTGAAATTTTTAAAACAGACAGCTTAGAAGACAAAAGGTATGCAAATCCTCCTGAAAAAGAGTATGAAGCCCATACAATACTTTAACTTTGCCAGAAAAAAAAATCTTAGTGGCCCTATAACCTAAACTTTATAGTTTTGAAGGGGAAGGGANCCTCAAGGGTCAATTCTTTCTCTGCTACCACAAGCAGGCTGGAGCACAGCACCACAGAACGTGGTCTATTGTCTCTGCAGGCTGGCAGTGGCTTCCCTCTCCTTGCTCCTGCTTTGCTTCTGTTCAGCCCTATGGCTTGGTGGGAAGGGAAGGGAAGGGAAGGGAAGGGAAGGGAAGGGAAGGGAATCCACAGATTTTTACAGGTACAAATCTCAGCCAGTTCTTGTAAAACTTTTAGACTTACTCAGTCAACCTTAAGACAAGGACAACACCTAGCTCCTTGCAAAAATATTAGTGAAGGTTAGCATTCTTCCCTGTAAACAACTGGGCTCCTTGTGGACCTCAATAATGGGACATAATTATAAAACTAAAGTTTTACTAACCCACTGATAAAACACCAACCATGCAAAAGATATTACAGAGTACATAATGAATATCAGAAGTTTGATTTTTTTTTTACGGGCATATGCAATATTACTGTATTGTTAGTTCTCTAAGCTGTTGCAAAATTATTATTATATATACTTCAGTCAAAGGGTTTAATAGCATGACTATTTCCATCACCACTCAGGATGGTCATATGCAAAAATGAGCAGTTCTTTGTACCTCTTGTTGTGCCTTACCCCGCTATTTGCACACCTTATGATATAAAAGTATTTTAAATAAGGCATATGTAGCCTTACTCTTTCAGCTGTTGCACTGGTATGAGCCCAGCAAAGCCAACTGTGTGACAGCTCCAGTGCGTGGTTCAGTTTCTCCTCCTATCCAAAACAAAAGGAGTACAGTCTATTTGTAAAGCCTACATTTTCACTTGTTATAGTATTGATATTCTCAAGGCAGATTTAGTACCTCGCTTGTAAAGTTCAACTCAGATATATAAAGATAATCCTGAAGCAAGCTTCCATATCATTAATATTCTTCACATATTATTTTGCTGATCCCAAGAAAGAACCTCTAATAATATGAAGGGAATCAAGAAATGTGAAACTGCAGAAGTATGCTGTACTTCTGGTCTTAAGAATGAAAAACAGCATTAGAAGTGTTTAGCCTTTAGTCAACAAAAAACCTATGGCCCTAAGCAGCCTTTTACAGGAAACTTAGATGCTTAAAGGAGAATCAGAAGAGTGATTAGAGCTGTTTGTATTTGGAGTTGCATCAGCTCAACACAATCCAATTTTTATCACTCTTTTCATTTACCAGGAGCTTGTGAACAAGTGCATGTGAACAATTTTATACCCCCCAAAAAAGTTGAAATTCTAAGTTTAGTAAATGGCAGAAAGGAGAGGGATTTAAGCTGGGTTGAAACAAACAATTTAGGCCAAGCACCAACCATACAATGCAGGTGTGTTGGGGACATATGACAAAACAGGCTTCTCACCCTTTCCTTGTGCAGGTCAGCTTGGGAATATAAAACACACATGAGCAGGAAGGGTCCACTAAGAGCCAAAGCTCATCATCCACGCACTCTGACAACAGGGAGATGGACTTGAGGTGAGTAACCTCTGGATATCCTTTTTCTCCATTAAGTTTAGAAGGAGCCCATATAACTAGCTTGGCATAGATATTTTAACTTTAGACAGTTAAAGCTGTATGAGATCAATCCAAACCAAAACTAAGTTACCTCTTAATGTATGGAAATCATCATTTTAAAAGTCACAATGCTAGAGGCAACCCAAGGAGGCTGACAATGGGCTTCTGACTGTGAAGATCAGTGTGTTTCCATAAAGTACTAAATAAACAAGAGGAGATGGAAGAAGAGGCCTGCATTCTTTAGAAGGACAAGAAGTACAAAAAATAAACTCATGGTTTTAAAAAGGGGGGAAAAAACTGCCAAAACAAAACAATACAGACCAGAAAACAAAGCAGGCTGTTTTCAAAAGTAAACTTGAATCACCAAATGTGTTTAATGTAAAGAGCCCAGCATGTGGCTGCATCAGAAATATATATTAAGGAAAAATTCTTGCGTCTGGAACACATTTCCAAACTATTTTATTTCCTTTTAATAAGACAACATAGAATATAGAGGGGAGGAAAGGGGTACATGACTCTGACACCAGAAGTCTGTGCTCTAAATTGTGCAAAAAAGATTTAAGAGATGAAAACATCTTAGAGAGTAGTCCTAGCAGAGGAAAGGATTTGCGGTCCCTTTGAAGACCTGTAACTCCTTCACTCATGACAAAGGGTGCCTGTGGTAAAGAGACGCCTAGCAGTCACCAGAGGTAGGTAGTTTACAAGTAGAGGTGGCTACCAAATCCAGAACAAAACTATGAAACTGTTCCTGAGAAGGCACAGAAAATCTCTGCTGGTTTCACATAAGTGCTGATGAATGGCATGCGCATATCCTTTACCTTGGGCAATAACACTAGCAATACCATTCCCTTTGCATCAGGAAAGATTTACAACAGAGTAAATGCTGCAGCCTTAAGAGAGCTTTGACAGGGAAGTTAGTTGCTGCTGCTTGCACGCCATGCAGCAGCCAAAATCAACATTTTCCAAACAACTCAAAAGGCAATCATCAACAGAATATGTCCTCTGCTAATCTATCTTACCTGTAATGTAATGTGCTATGCATTTTATGGAGCTCTGCTTTGTTCCTAGCAGTCTTTAATTTGCTATTCTTTGTGTGAGTGTCCTATGCACTGAGGATCATTTTTCTGTGCAATAACTTAGACTTTCTTTCTACCGAAATTTCTGCTTGAATACCAGAGAATTGCACATAACTACTTGATTTGCTTGTCAATGAACACCAGTTTTTATGTGAGGTAAAAATAATCTGCTCTCCGGTCAAAGTGTTTCAACGTCTTTGTGAAGAACATTGGCATAGGAGTTCCCAAATAATATAAAAATAAGTTGGATAGTAAAATGTTATCAGCAAGGGGGTATTCTGTGAGCTGGCTGGAAATATACTTCTATTCTGTTCAGTTCAAATTGAAATATACTACTACACATTTCACAAGCCACATTTTTCATCACAATTTCCAAAAAATTAATAGTATTTGTTTCCCTACATGGATATCACAAATCCTTCTTTTGCATATTGGTATTTTATCAGATGTTTTAAGGAAGTGCGGGATTTAGCAGTCAGTCTTAACCACTAAATGTCAGAGTGGGCCTGTAGAATTGAAATAACTTTTTTTTTCACATAATTTCTTTTAAAATGTATCTTCTGTTATATACTATTGGATAACAGCATGTACAGTGGTCCTCCAAGACAACTGCTTGTGTTCCAAGAAAATTGCTTAACTTCCTTCGTAGCATGTAAGCACCAGGCTCTTCAGAAAGCAACTGCAGTGAGCCTAGCTGCAATCAACAGGCTGGAGAGTACCTGGAAACAAAGTTGGGCTGCAGGCATGAGGCCTTATAATCAATACTTCTTTGCAAAACTTTGTTCTTTCTGCCAAAATGCTATATCTCCATGACTGATAGATGCAGGTGATTGATAAAAAATAGATTTCCTGGGGTATCTTGAGTTCTTTTTTCCCTTTCAAAAAGACTGCTTTGAAGTGAGCAGCAGAGAGTTGTTTTAAGTGTTTGGGTATTTGGTAGTAAAGTGCAGGAACTGTTCTGCTCATTGCTATTATGGTTGTGCTTTAAGCTTCTCCACATTCAGATTCAGTGAAATATGTTGTAAATTATTTGTAAAGCGGGAGAGACACAAGTTTATGCTAATGAAGGATATGGCCGCAACAGTGGTGAAACTTTGTCATGTAGTTTTAATATTAGGTTCTGTATTTTGTTTATCTTACTTACTCACTGGACTCAAGTCCAACATTCTTTAATGGTTTTAACGGCAAAATTATCTGTCCTGTGACCCATTAGTCACAAAATACATCTTATAATTTGTCAGCATTCACAATTGTACAGTTCAAAATATTGGCATATACTCCCCACTGTAAATACTAATATTCTGTCTTGCCATTTCTGGGGTTTTTTAGTAGACTTGTGGGTCTTGTTACAAGTCCTGAGCTCACTGAACCTCTCTCAACAACTCTCCCAAAAGTTTTCTCTAAGTTTTCTGTGTCTGCAACCAAAATACTCAAGTTGAGTCAGTCCAAGAGAATCTGTGGGCTGACCTACCTGCCCACATCCTTTCCAGCAGAGCGTTTTCTGTTTCTCTTTTTAAATTGAAGTGTTGATGCACAGCATAAATATGTATATCAAATATTGCAGATGAGTGATGTGTCAGAAATAATTTCCTGACCTTGTGATAAAAAAAAACAATTTTAACATTTTACAAATGTAAGGTCCTATATTAATTTCACAATTACTGTTAAGGCTTCTATTATGTTACTACCTGAGAACATTCCAGTAGATTTTTATAGCATACCAGTTGCACTGGAGAAATAAAAAAGAATTATTCTAACACCATAAATTGGAAACTGGAGGAAGCATAACTCATATTATTCAGATAAATCATATTTTAGATAACAGAGGGTCAGCCAAAAGATTGTATGATCAACTCTTTCTATTATGTTATTTTGGGGGTAAAAGATGTTGAGCAAGCATTAGAGAGCTCAGTCTGCATAACATTTTTTTCAACAGTTTTACAGGTATAAATGAAAATGTCAAGTGCTTCTAATAGGTTAGTTTATGGGGCTGTGATAAGTATTTATAGAGATTGGTCTGGATGCTTTTCCATTAGGAGCAGTACTGTACAGTTTTTGGCTCATGCTTGAAAGAAGTTATAAACCAAAGGGGGTTCCTCATTCCTCAGCATTTGACATATTCTGATTGCAAAACATTTGGGGTTTTACACGATTTATTGTAAATAATCTCTGCTATAATGTTCACAGCACAATAATTCACAACCCTGAGGCAAGAGAATTCTGCAGAAATGACATTATACGGAAGATAACTTTTCAGAATTTACCATTTGCACATCATGTTCAGAATCTATAACACATGTAAAGAGGTCAAATCCTCATTTTTCAAATATTTTTTTCTCTCATTTTGTTGTATTTTATTAAAAATAGTTACAGCCAGCCTAATAGCTTGACTGATATCTCAATACGTTACCATCTTACATAGAGGTATAAATTGAAAGTGGGGAAACAGGTCAGGTTCTTGGATATAAAATGCCTAGTACTGAGGGCTGTGTACGGAGAACAGGTTTCTTATGCCTAATGGCAGATGAGACAAAAGAAGAGGCTAATACAAAGAAAAATTATATACCACCAAAATTATGTTGTTAAAATGATATATTCTCTTATAAAATAAAAATTGGTTTGCATTTACTAACCTTTAAGTCAAATCTGCAGTCAGTGATTTTTCCTTGCATGTTTTCACCTGTCTTTTTTCACTGTTCCCTTTGAAGGTAATATTATGATAAATCATTGTCATTAATATTTCTAATGTCAAAAAGAGCATTCTGTATGACTGAATGACTGAAGCTAGAATCTGAACAGTTGGGTCCTGTTCCCAGGTTTACGACCAGCTCAGGGTATAAAGTGGAATATACACACTTAATTAAAAGACTTCTTGTTCTTTTCTCAACCTTTTCCACCCAAACCCCTATGTCTGGAATTTAAAAAAGCTGTTAAAGGAACTTAGATTCCTAAGTGCAAATCCATTATAACTAGTCAGCAAAAACGGTAATAAGATGCCCATTCCATTTAAGGAGAGGAGAAGGGTCTCTATGAGAGGCAACTGACTCTTAAACGGTTGTAAATCTTAAATGTAACCCTTTAAGGCTCTTGTAGCTCTAAGGCAGAGGAACACCCAGAAGAGAAAAGAAACAGACACAAGACAGATGCTGTGGTCC
Source organism: Donacobius atricapilla (assembly GCA_013397315.1). NCBI lineage: Eukaryota > Metazoa > Chordata > Aves > Passeriformes > Mimidae > Donacobius > Donacobius atricapilla. The sequence continues at coordinate 473,074 of WBMY01005581.1, read as the reverse complement.
TGAGGAATAGCTACTGCTGGTGTAGAGCACCCAAAAAAAGAAACGTCCCTTTGAAACCATGTGGTTTCTGTATGCTTATAACAGAGATTGTTACAAGACTCAGCTTTCTCCCACTTGCTCCATGTTTTATAAGTTGTCATCCTATGGAAGGTGTTGCAAGGGAAATATGTCTAGTTTCAGCCTAGTCTGTAGGGAAGGTCCAGACTTCCCAGGAGCAAACTGGGTATTCCAGTTCAAGGTTACAGGTATCCTGACCCAACACTGCCTGAACAAGAAAGCCAAGGACACTGACCTAGCACATTCCCAATAAGAAAAGCTGAAAACCTCTGTGTCACACAATGTGGTCTGCCTGGACCAGTGTATGTCCCAAGAAAGAACATGGGACAACAGAGGAGAACAAAGCTGCACTCGGGGAAATAACAAATTCAGATTGGTCTAGCTGCAGCAATCTATACTCAGAAGTCCTAGGACCAGAGCTCACAAGATCATTACAGGAAAAGACCAGTGTTATCAAACAATAGTTGTTCATGATGATCAACATCTTGATCAACATCAGCTTACCAACATTGTTGAGTGAGGCTGTAAAATGAAAAACCTTCAGTTTTCTTTCAAATGAACAGTCTTTACAGAGTCTTTATTTGCTAGCTAATGAAACCAATTTCATGTTCTAGAATGATGCTTGCTTGTTCAAGTATTTCCTCAAAATCAGCTTCCCTTTATGTCCACCCAGGATTATATTCTCCCTGAGGTTTTACCTTTATATGTAGTTTAATTCATACCCGGACTTTGCAGTGAGTACTAATACGTCTCTTTGTTCTCTAAGACAAGTATTTCTTTTACCTAGCATGAAGCACGGGGCTAACAGGTCAGGTCTCTCAGCAGACTAAGGTTCCTCATGTCATTTTGATAATGTTTAGGAAGTCCAGAGGTAGTAGCGAGGTTGCACCTCAAAACTGGGAAAGAGCTATCACACAAAACTCCAGTACATGCACTTTTCTGTATAACACAGGAGGAGGAGTTCTTGCATCCTCACAACAAGAACAAAATACACGTGAGATCTAAAGCTTTAAATGTTGCATTGAAATCTATATTTCATAAAAATAAATAGCTGACTTTACAGAAACATTGAAATACCAGACATATAATGCTTCTACTTACTATAACCGGAAACATAATTCCCAAGGGGGGAAAAAAAAATAAAAACCTTTCAAAGCAGATCCAGCTTGTATCCTGTTCATGGCACCTTACTGGCTTGGTGTTCTCATGATAGATGTTCTGTAGAACCTGAAAAGTTGTCCTCTTTAAGTGAGTTACAAAATTAGAAAAAGAACTTCAAAAACAGAGTAAATTGTAAGCCCTTTGGTGCTGAACATGCAGACAACTAAAGATAATGCTCTGCAAGGTGCGAGTTGCAAGGGCTCTGTTCCTCCCAAGGGATTAAGCCTAACCCTAATGATGGCACTCAAGAGTGTCAACACTGATTATTCAAATTCTGATCATCTCAGCCTGTGAGACAGGAAAATTTGGGGAACTGCTGAAGAAAGGGAAACACTGAGGAAAAGTGTTAGGAGATGGACAGGAGAGTAACACAGAGAATAAACAGTGCTCCCGAAATCTAAATTGTGAGTACACACTAAATCTCAAAACAGTCTAAATAATTGTGGTGTCTCTTTATTTGGTTCCTGAAAGAGGTTTCATCTTTGTATATAATTTTCTGGTAACAGCAATGGAAAATTCTCTTTGGATTGAAGTGGGCCAAAGTCCTGAATATGGATCCCTGCCCACAGGCCATAATTAGAAATGGAAATTAGCCACCTTCAAGTGATGGCCTGACCTCCTTGAGCTGTCGTGAGTAACCTGGCATTGTTGTATCAGCTGCTGAAGAGCTCACTTACAGAAAGCTAGGTGCAGGTACTGAAGTATAAAGCAAGGATCTAAAACCTGAAAAAAGATAGCACCACTAAAAATAATGAAGGTTTTGGGTGACACTTTTCAAAGCATGCAGCAGGAGATGAACAGATGGAGCCTATGTGTATTTCCAGGGTGGTGTTTTGAACTTTTTGCTTAGAAGGCCTAGGGGTAAAATTAACACTTAATAAATATGAAGTTTTCAAATATTTATTGCCTTGAAAGAAATTGCTCCCAAATAAAAAGAAGAGTTGAAACCAGTCAAAATAATCCCAGAGAAACATCTTTGTCCAATCCTCAGGAAACCTTGCCATTTTTCTTACCCTGCTCTCCCACCTTTCCTTGTCATTGTTTATTTGTTTACATATCTATGCTCATTTATTGTCACCACTTAATAATTAATCTCAAATTAACAATTCTCCATCATTACAAAACATGCCATCCCTCCTCAGATCAGCTGTGCAGGCTCAGATGAGCAGCACAGTAACAAACACCACATGTACTCAGCAATTCTTGTCTAAATTGCCCCGACACTGCAGATGAAATTCGTCATGTGTGGCTGTAGCACAAGGAGAACGGGAAAACCTAAAGGTCAGATTTTTGAATCTTCCTTCTGAACACCACCAAATGCCCATGTGCAAAAGAGATTGACTTTCATCTTCATCAGCCACCGCAGTGGCAGTTCTGAATCTTCTAAGCAGCCATCAACAATGATCCTTGAAGACAGCAGAAGATTAATGAGAACTTGACCTCTCTAAATGTCAGGCAGAGAGTTCATTGTCTCTGGGCTCCTTTGTCAAATATAAACATGCAATATGCTCCCAATATTATTTAGAACAGAGTATTAGGGGTCAGCAGGGTAAATCTGAATATCTTCAGCAGTATTACCAGCCATGCAACATTAATCAGTGTTAGTTGTGGTAGGATTTGAGGCATATTGCTGCGCAGAAAAGCAATACATAAGCCGTGCCCTGAAAATAGCCGACCAGAATGGTAACTCAAAAGCACTACTGAGTCAGGGGTCAGTCTGACAAGGCTGCCCTTAACCCTGCAAGCACTGGCACTTGTAGGGCACGGGAGGGTCTGAGGTGTACAAGAGCTTTCTGCTGCCTCTCTGTCCTTGCTACAGGCAGGGTAAGGGACAACCCACTGCTCCCCATCTGGCCAGGAGAAGCCAGCATAAGGTCTGACAGCTCAAATATTAACAATGAAAGAGCAATATAGGTCTATCCCACACCAGCCTGAGATTAAGCTCAAATGTTAAAAGGACAGTGCAAGACATTCACCAAAACACAGATGTTGCCTGTAAAAAATTATGGATTTAAATCTAAAATATTGTGGGCGTGTTGACTCTGCATTAAGATTGGGATTCTGATGTGGTTAAAAAGAATTACATTTAGCACCCCTCCTCAATGTTTAATTATCACAAGCACTGAAGCAAGGCATGTAACACCACATCCCATAGTACTTAATGGGAACATAACATATTGTTACTGTACTTATGGCAGTCTACTTCAATTTCATAACATTTTTAAATCAGCAAGGAGGAGGAACATAAAAAGAACTGAATGATGCTGTCAGACTAAGTAGATGCTTGCAGTTATGTTTGCAAGAGTAGAATACCTGAACACAGCGCAGATTGCTTCTTTATAAATGTGTACAGCAATAATGATGGAGAATGTCTTGTGGAAAGGATACTTAGACAGGTCAGCTTTTAAGTTGTTGATTAAAAAAAAATGATCTTTTCATTACAATTTTCATAGTGGCAGAACCACATTCATGCTGCGTCTTTGTGCATCTATGTAAAACAGGCTTGACCCCTGAAGTCACTTTTTAATAATTAACTCTCGCTAAGTTCATTAAACACTAATTGAAGCTACAGAAAAAAAAAAACTGTGAAGTATATGCAGACAGACAGAAACACCAAATGTGATTAAAGATACTGACTGTGGTATATATGTGCAATACAGTACCCGTATTATATAGATTTCAAACTCAATTCCATCAAGATCTTTAACTCTTTTATGCCATGGTAGATTCTACCACATTCAGTGCTCCTAAAAGTTTTATTTGTAAGGAGTTGCAAGCTAAATGTCATGGACATCCTAACCAATAATCTTCGGAAATATCTAGAGAAGTAGACTCCAAACTCTACAAGATGCAGCTCCAGAAACATCTTTCAATGCCTTGAAATGAAATAAAAAAAGAAGAAATACAATTAACAGTCTTGAGAGTTCACATTTTCAAATTGAATATAATTTGCAAATTTATATAAAAGCATTAATGTAAATATATATATGACAGTTTTCAGTGTTCAAAGACAAGTTACTGAAAGTTCACTTTATTCATTCAAGAGTAAAAAAATTAGATGTTTGTGTTAATCAATAAAAGGAGCATTTTATTGCAACTAGGTCAGATAATATGAACTGAAATATTACAGCTCACTGCTTTCTAGCCTGTTACCCCTCAGGCCCCAAAACATTTCAAGTTTGCATTCAGACTCCAGCAAAGGCAGCACACTTGCTCTTCCTAGTTACTCTGCCCATGGACTTCTCCCACCCACCACCAAAACACGGAAACTGCTTTCCTGAGTGGCACAATGCTCAGACAGCATTTCCTCAGACAGACAGAAGGACTGAGAGACTGAGTCTGGGTCTCAGGAGATCAATTCTCCACAGCCTGCTGCATGACTTAGAGCAAATCAGTCAGCCCCCCTGCCACAGCATTACCATTAGCAGTAATGAGCTTTGCTGCTATGCTAGAATGTAAAGGCTCCAAATCTGGGCTTCCTGAGCCCAGGCGTTTCCTTTCCAGTAAGATGTTTGCAGAAGAAATGGGCTCAGAGCCTTGTTACTCAGGCTTGGCATGAGTCCAACAAATCCAATGAAGTTGAGGATCTAGCCAGTACTTGGTAGTTGGTGGGTTACAAAGTGAGGCTCCATTTTCATTAGGCTCCTTTAAAGATTACCACAGCAAATAATATAGAATGAGAGAACCAAAAGAGCCTGTGGTATTCTAACCTTTTGAAAAATTCACATCAATTGGAATGGACTTTAGTTCTGCTCTTTGATCCTGCTTCCACAAACCTTGTTACTTTCTTCCTTGTTTATTTTCAGTGTTCTAATTCTAGGGATATTACAGGAAAGAAAAAGGCAGGAAGAAATTAATGGAGCTGAGAAAAAGCTAGAGAAAAGTAAGGAGCCCCATCAGCTGTGGTGGTCCCAAAGGTTTTATAATTATGTCAAAAGAGCTCTACCTAGGAGTGCTTTGAGATCCTTAATCTAGGAACCTATGCTTCCTGCACCTCAACAGGCACAAGATCTGGACTTGTATCAGGTCTTGCTCTCACACAATTTTCAGGCTGCTGAGGTGGTAGTTATAAGTTCTGGTTATAAGCACAGCACACACTGGAGGGTGAGTTTGGTGTTCTTTGGGATCCGCCACTGCATGGCAACTCCGCACACTTGAAAATATGCTCTCCTATATAAGAAAGGAAAGATGCGTATCAGTTTTCAGGCACTAGGAGACACTGAGTGCATGCTTTGACAAAAACTTGAGTCACTTAGATTGTACCTACACAGATTGCTAGGTCACACCCCCCCCCACCTTTTCTATTAAAACAAATTATAAGCTCAACCTTTACATTTTTCCCAGCTGTCAAAAGCACAAACGTGACAGTTCTGCTGATGTAGGAGGAGAGTTCTCATGCAAGGAAGAGATGGGACACCCTACCAATCCTGGGAATGCACCTGGAAATCCCAGGAGGATGAAAGTCTTGCTAGAAGGGGAGTGACAAGTGCTTTTCTCCCAAGCCACTACAGTTAGAGACAAACTCAGGAAGGTCCAAATGTACAAGGCAAAGTACACTCAAGGCTCCCCCGAGGTTTTCATACATCATGCACAATTCTACAGTAATGGGAATGCAGAATTACCATTGGAAACATTGTGGTATGGAGAAAATAATTTCTTAGTTTCATAAGTAAATTGGGTCAGTCATTTTCCCATTAAAGGTAATGCACATCTTAAGAAATTGTAAAAACACCACTGATCTCAAATCTGAGAGAACAAAATTATGTCCAAATCACAATATTTTTCCTTTGTCTAGTTTTACAATATTTAAGTTGGTAAACAACCAAACTTTTCTTAGTTTAAAAAAATGCATATTTCTGGATTTAGATTTAGCATGCCACATTCAGTCACTGGAACTGCTGCTAATAACAGCTAGTCTCTCATTATTTAAATAAAAGAGTTTCACCATAGTTCATAATAATAGAACAATAAAAAAAAAGTAAAAGCGAGATGCAGCAATTCCTTGGAGGTTATACATGCAAATTGCCCTGAATCTGAACAACACTTCAACAAGAAAAGCAATATTTTGGGACAACAGCTCTGCTTTTGTAATGAGCCTGTAAAATTCATTCCACTGAAATAGCTACAGGTATATTATACCCCATGAACTATTACAAAATTAAACTTCATAAGCAATATGCCAGTGCTTTGTGTGATGCATTTGCTAAAAGAATCATTCAATTTATCATGTTTTCCTGAAGCGTTATGAGACAAGATCTTTGAATAAAACTCATTTCATTAGGCTACCTTGTTACATTGGAAGATAAGATCTACACTTGACTAAAGACATCATTCCATCATGCCCATAATCACCCTACCTGGAGAAGTAAACATTCAGGACCTTAGAAAAATGGCATTATACTGCCTCACTAATGGTACTGAAGGAATACATTAAAAAAAGGTCCAGATGGACATGGTGAAAAATTATCTGAAAGCAAATTCAAGTACGCAAAAAACTATTCTGCTTGTACTGGGGGTGAGTTGTTTAGGCCAGGCATTCACCCCAGCATGGGCAAATAGCAAACAGAAGTGCAAGATGGTTGAAAACCAGATCAAGGGGCCCTTGCTGCATGGTGCTTGCCTTGTTTTCCCATGCCAGCTTAAAAAGGATCAAACATTTCTGTCCACCCAGTCCTCACTAGGAGGATCCTGCTAGACTACTTACACTGACACGTATATTTGCACAGCTTATTTCATTAAATACTCCTGAAGGAGATGTGAGTTGTAGTCCAAGCTGTGGTACAAATTTCCTCTGTGGCTTTGGGTTTAATTTTTCAATGCTTCCGTTTCTCAGCTTATTCAGAGGAAACAGAACTGAAAATATCTACCATCACCTTGTGGTGATATTTTTGGTCATTCGAGGCATTTAGGTACCTGGAAACAAACAATTTAGAAGTTACGGAATTTGAAGTCTGATGCATTTTTTTCATTTTTTCCTTTGATAAAGTGTTATGCAGCTCAACACTAAATATCTTCCCGCCTGCTGTTATGTGAATGAAGGGTAGCTCCAGTGAAGTCAACACATTCAAAGCCAAGGCAGAAGCAGAGCTCTGGCTTAACAAACTATATTTCCTGTTTCATACGTAAAGGTCCTGTGTCGGCCTCATGTCAGCTGACATGGTGTACAATACAGAAAAACTCATTTCCAAAATTTCCCTTGGGAAAGTCAACATCCCAAAGACCTCTAATGAAACATGGGACAAGATCTACGTGCAAAGCCAAGGTGTTTCCAAACAGAATATTTGATTCTGGTGTGCCAGGACTCACACTGATGGCCACTCAATAGTTTGGTGAGAAATCTGGAAATCTCTTTTTATTTTCCTGGCTTACTTTTAAGCCAGATAAATTCCTCAGTCAAGCTTACTATGCAGCTGTATGACTGCTCTGGGCAGCCCTGAATGGAGAAGACAAAAACACATTATTGGGAAGGAAACTGGGAATGATTTTATATGGAATAGTGATGACTTGTTCTGTTAAAATCATAAACAGGATTCTAGGTGGATAGTTAAATATGTTCAGAGAGAATTCTTCCACTGCTATTTCACATCTAGGTTGGAAGTCTCCACTTTTTTCAAATTAATTTTTAATTATGTGGTTTTGATGAGCCCTTGTTTATAAATACCACAAATGGGTCTGGTAAGGGAAATTTTTCTACCAAAAAATTATTTCTGGATAAAGAGCAGTAAGATTATTTTAATTTCCTTCAAACATCTTTCCTCTTGCAGTGAAAACAGGTATATTTATTTTTTGATATTACTGGTTTTGCCCTTCCACATTTATGTTGTTTCCGTGTTCTTCTCATCTTCCTCCTTTATGTCCTTTTTTTTTCCATTTTGACAGCCAGAGAGAGAAAATGGAATATAAAAAGTATCCTCCTTTTTTAGGGAAAAAATGTTATATGGGATGCTACTTCTAATGAACATGTTGCTAAATTCCTGCTGAAAATAGGCATGTTTTACCTATTCTATGTATTGGCAAATAAAATTTAAAAATCATTCTGATCAGGTATTCCTGACACTTAGTTGTGGTGCACCTTCATATGCCTTATAAAGTTACTACCCAGCAAATAAATGCATTTAACCCACAGAAGCTGTGGATGTAACACCAGACTTTTTTTTTTGTCTTTGCCTTCTACCTAATCCACATACAAACTCTTGCTTCAGACTGAAGAGAACCTAGCAGCAAAGTTTCTCTCTTACAATGGATGTAAGAATAAGTTACAATTCTCATAATAATATGTGCATTTAATCCTCACCATTACTCATCCTGGTATTCATTATATGGATTTTTTGATTCAATGGTGTATATGTCAGCCTGTGTAAGAATCTGTCCTGGAAATTTTAAATTGACTCCAATTTCAAAATAGCCAGCAAGAAGTGAGCTTTTTTTTTTTTTTGAAGTCCTTGTTTGATGAGGTGCCTGAAGGAAATGCATTCCCTCTGTCCCAGCTAAGCCATAAGAATCCAGGGAGAAGCAAAGGATGAAAAAGCAAGTGAGCAAACCTCTTCAGAGAGCTGCATGCTTTGCTGATGGTAGAATTTGAACAAAGCACAAGGAAAGGGCTCAGGGACAGAGTTTCCATTTTTCCAGGTCAGCATTGTGTCAGGGAGCTATTAAAGGCACTTTGTCTACACTGTGAATTGTTTGATGAAGAAATTATATTTTTACTATAAATGTGGTTCCGCACTTTGCTCTAGGTTTCTAATAGGGATTTCACCAGGATCACCACTGTTTTGAAAAGCACATATTCATCTGAAAGGCAGAAGTATGATCTTTTATGGTAGGAACCAAAGAAAGGCAAATACCTTTTGTAAAGTAAAACACAGTTAACTTACAAAGCACTTGATTTGTTAGGAGGGGAATATCACATCTTGACAAATGTCCTAAAACCCATCTTAAGGTGCCTCCATAGATGGCCACTTCTGAAGCTCTGAGGACAGAGATAATATCTTAACATTCACTGGTGCCTTATAGGCAGCAGGCAGGTCAGGCAGGGGGATTTTAAAGATCCAAAATCCTGTCTTATGAAAGGAAAGAAAACATAAACACACTGTCAGAAAGAGACTGAAGATTAAATGGGACCAGAACATGAAGAAAAACAATGAGAAAGATGACAAGACATATAACCTCATGAAATGCTTCCCAGCTTTTACAAATTACAATCCCTGAAACACTTTTCAGTGGTGCTGTACATCCTTGCACCATGAATTCAGCATTATTAACAATAGGTTTGATTTTCTTATTTACTTTCTGTGATTCTCTTAGAAGCAGTCCATTGACCCTCAGGGTCCACTGGTAACCACTGTGATAGTGTAATTATGATTTACTAAGTACGAATGGACAAATTTTCAAAGACCAGGGCTGGAATTTCACTTTGTAAATGGAAGTAATAATATTCAAAGTAACACAATTATATTCAAACATGTCATGCTTAGAAAATGGAGGGATACATAATTTCCTAATCGTTTACTATAAATGTCTTTATCAGGAACAAGACCCTTCTACAAAGAATTCTCCTTTACTCTCATACAGAACTCTGCCTGTCTTGTATTCAGCAGCATTTTGTATATAGTTTTAAGTTAAGAAATAGCCATATAACATGAGGCCATATCCTCAGCTGGAGTAAATCAGCTCTACTGAAGCAACAGAGTTGTGCTGATGTACACCAGCTGAAGTTCTGGCCAATTTTTCAAAATAACAAGTGCTTTGAAGTGACCAGAGCTACAGCTTCTTAACAACCTGATACAGCAGATGAATGTAAATCTCACAAGTCATTTCAAGTTCCTGATCTCCCATTTCTATTGAAAATAGAGCCATCAAAAAAGTGATGTATTGCATCTCATTTTTATTGTCTGTGAGGGGGGTGCAAGTGAAAGGAAGCAAAGGGCAGCAAGGGCGTGGGGCTACAGTCTGTTTCTGAAACTGCCAAGACAACAAAACTGTAGGTGTCAGCTTACCTCCAGTTCATGCTGTCTCACACAAGCCACCCAACCCAGGTGCAGGTCACGTCTCTATCACTTGGCACTTCAGAGTCATTTACATTTATATGTAATTGTTTTTTGAGTGTGCATGTGTTCAGAGGAGCTGGATGGCTTGGAAATTGGTAATAGGATATCTGAGCCTGTCACCAAAAGGCCACCAGTTCAAAACCAGAGCAGTTGTTGGAGCAGCCAAAAGGTGCTAAGTTTCTGCTAGCTGCTCTGCAGCTTAGATGAAATTAGTTGATTATTTCATCCTGGGCATGTGTCCCTATCACAAAACAGCTCTGTTGCTGCAGCTGTCAGAAAGGACATCTTGTGGATATTATCAACAGAAAGGTCAAGGACTGATGGTGTGAGTGTGCAGGTGACCTCTTCCTCTCACCTCCAACAGTTAGTTTTCTAGGTGGCCTAAGAGACGTGCTGCTGGAACCATGTGGGAAATGTCACCCAGGTGCTGCCCTTGCTAGTAGGCTTCCAGAGGTTAAAGCATGACATCAGACCTGTGAATGTTAAACCTCATGCCTTTCAGAATCATTTTAAAAGCATGAATGAAGGGCTGTGATGACAGTAATAAATAAACATGCAGCGAGACCTATAACAAGCTTCGAAAAAAGCATTTGCAAAACATGTGGCTCAATACACCTCTCTTACTAAATTTTGCTGACAATGCCAGCAGGTACCTGGTGGCAGAATTACTGATTTGTATTTTCTTTTTCCCCAGCATCTATTTTACTGACTGTTAAGGGTTGGGTTTTTTTCCCTAGCTCTATAGGATTTATGCCCTTCACTAAGAACCTGCTCTCCACATAGAAAATAAATGATTTGGGTTTGTCTGCCTTGCAGCAGGATGAAGAAAGGGATAGAAATCCTACACACTTATTTAGCTACCAAGAATCCCAGAGTAACAAGAAGCCATAATTAGGCTCCTTGACCTCAGCAACACAAATTAAAGGGTAAAACTTCCCTCTGTGCTGCAGAAACAGACCAAGCCAAAGTTGTCTTGCACTGAGCAGCATCAGCAGAAGCTGATGTCAGTAGATTTTACTACTCTCCTCTCCTTCCAAGACAGCATGGGCTCAGTTTGGAGCAAGTTCACCTCCACCTGCTTACGGATGACAATGCACACACTATTCACAGAAGAAATATACATATGCGTAATTTTATCCCTAAACTAAATCAGATAGGTGAGCTAGAAGGACAGCCATCTAGCCATAACAACACAGAGGTTAAAGCTGGGTAGCCCATGAAGTATACACCCCATCATTAATTGTGATTGTTGTTAAGGCCAGCTCCAAATTACCTGTCCTTCTGCAGCTGCAGCTATTGGTGTATAAACTGAGTAGCAAAAAAGCTGATAAGGATCTATCTGCAGGAGTTTCAGTCTCCTCTCTAGACTGAAGTGCACCTGTTACTTGCAAAGGTGAGGCTTTACACTATTGAGGTACTGACTGAAAGGGGATTGAAGCCCTTGACTACTCGCACCTCAAGATAACTTGGGCATAAATCAGAGCTTTGTATCTGGTCTTGTTTCAAGTAAACAGTCACCTCTCAGAATTTCCTGAAATCTCAAAAATATCCTTCCTGTGCCTACAACTGGCCACCTAAGCTCTACCACACTTTGGGTCTCAGAGCAAGTAAAAAGATGAAAATATTTTTCTTGTTATTGCCTTGGGAAATTTCTATATCTTCATTCTTCTGTGGTTATTTGTACACCTGCACAGATGATCAAACACTTCAGGTTTATCAAAAACAGCAAAAACTGAAACAGATGTGCTGTGTAGAAGCAGGTGGGTACAGTTATTAACCAAATCTGGTGTCTGCAAGGAGCTGGTAAGCACCTCCCCTTCTGAAAACAGAAATTAAAATGATTCCCTGTTGATGGTGACTAGATGAGTCCAGACTTACACAAAATTAACCAAGATATTTTAGAGAGCAAAAGCAGTCACAACAGTAACCACTGGCATGACCAGCTGGATCCCATTCCCATTGAAAGTTCCAACATCAAAAATATCTATTTGTTTGCCAAGTTACTTACAGGCAGCTCAGGGGCAGATAGTTAAAGACCAGTTTACTTTCAAAGGGATTTCCTAATCATAGTTTTCTCTTGTTTCTGAAACCGGCATAATTTCTGCAGCTGATATACTGTATTGTGAGGTCAACCATCATGGTCACTACATCATTATACACCCTGCATAAATATTTGAGGGCAATTGTAAATTGCACCTGACATCATCTTGTTTCCTACTTGTTTACTGAACTCTCCAAAAAGTGTCTGAGGGAGGTTTATTACTGTACTTTATATTATGGTAGTATGTAGAGGCTGCTTTTAAGCTCTATTCAAGCATGGAGCAAGAGAAAGTCCCAGGCCTTAAATTTCATATGCAAGATGGTTAGAGGAGCACTGAGTTGGGAGGCAAGGCGGTGGCAGAGGCAAGGAAAAGCCCATGGGCTCCTGGTGCCTACTCAGCATTTTCCTTCCTGAAGTCGATTCATGCCACTGAGTCTTCTTTTGTCCTGTTTGGCCCTTCATTAGTCTGTGGTTAGTGTAAAGCCTAGAAAAGCCACAAGTGGGATATGAATAGAAAGATTTGAAAAAGAGAAACTCCCTTTCTTTTTTTCTCAGCAGGTGTTCAAATACTTTCTATAGCATAGACAGGTGACTAGTCCACCCCACCACTTTGTCTGGTTCCAACCCCAATGGAGTTGTATCCACAATTAGGAAAGCAACCCTGCGTATTCCTCCAGCATACAGTTTCCATTTGCAAATGCTGTGTGTAGGCCTCACCTATTATGAAATCCTGCAGCACTGTTATGCACAGGGGGGATTTCCTCAGGTATAACCAGGCCACTGCTTGCAAGAACCTAATGCTGAAAGCAAATTGATAATTTAGAAATTGAAAACTATCCTTTTCCTCACTGTCAGACTGAGGAAAGCTATTTGTTCTAGATCCTTTTCAAGTAATATATGCTGCACTTGTTCAAGTTGAGCTCATGGCAATAATACTATACCAAATATTCCATCTAGCTGTGCTCACACACAGTTAAAGGAAATTGCAAAGTTTTGGCAATGTTTTGTAGAAGGTAGGTTACAGCATGATAGAGTGAAATGGCCATGTATCAGCTAAACTACTCAAGCACAGTCAGCTAGAAACTGGGAGTAGTTTCATTCAGAAATGAAACTAGTTATTAGTAATCAGTTATTAGTAATACTACCAGGAATTATCTTTGAATTAGCATCAGGGTAACATCACGCCAATTCTGAAGGAATCAGTGTACCAGACTTTATATTAAAAAAACACAGTTCACAAGATGAAGTTTTCCAGTTCCTTTCACATTAGTAGGCAAGTCACCACAAGAATCTGTTATTTAGGCCCTGTAAGAAGGTATGATTTAAACACTAACTAAGATGAGAATCTAGGGGACATAATCTGATATGAAAGAAGTACTGAAGGAACCTGAAGTACTTAGGGAATAAACATGAGAAAACACTTAGTAAGGGCCTTAGAAACATGTAAACTTCTCTGAAAAGAGGATAATCTCTTTCTCATACTTGTGTTTGAGAACTTGCAAATTGTGGGCAGAAATAATGGATGGAAGGATTCAAGACATATCTAGGAGTCTCTAACAGCAGGGACAGTGGAGCACCAGAACAGACTGACAAGGCCATGGTGTCATCATCATTGCAACTTAGATAAACACACACCAGAAGGAGGCAGACACCATAGTCCCTTCAGTTCTATGATTTCTTGGCATCCCACTGCAGGTAATGTATGCCCCCAGTATTACTCAACTAATTCAGAAAAGCTGTGGGTTTAGGCATGGCATACTGCTCCAAATACATTTCTGCAACAGCACAGCCATAACCTTCTGTCTCAGACTGTGCTGGGCATCCAGCTATCTGCTGGGGGTCTGTGAATAAAAAGAGAACTAAAACGCACATCCAAAAGTCTCCTTGTTTTATGGTAACGTTGCATTTAGGGGAAATAGTCTTCAAGGGATCCAGACAAGATAGATAGTGAGCACAGAGTGTTATAGCCGTGGTACACAGTGGAAATATTCATATTAGTATGGTGGAGATTTCAAAACATTTGAAAGACAGGCACTGAACCTTCAAGACCTGGCTACTTTTAATGCAGAAACAAGAGTCTGAATTGGTTAATTAAATAGTGATTCATAGAAAATTGATTTCCAGAATTTAAATTGGATCAGGTGTAGATGATACTGACTTGCTTATTGCTTCTTACTAGATGGTCAGCATTTTGAAGGCTGGAAAAAAAGACTTTCTGTCATTCCATGCTAGTATTCACTAGCACCACCACACATTAAAAAAATGCTTCTCCAGTGTGAATGAAGAGAACATGCTGTACATCATGGTACTGCTGTTATGAAAAAAAATTCTTAAATATTAAAATGGACTTCCATAAGTGGTCTCACTTCTGGACAATAAGCAGCCAGCTGATATGAATGTTTGTAGTTTACTCACAAAAGAAATAGGAAGTTCCTTGAGGTACTCCTGCAGAGAAGTGACAACAGGCACAGCAGAGCCTCCTGCAATAAAAAGAAACCAACCCAAACTTTCATATGCAAAACTAATCCAAAATAAACTGTTCTCTAAGGCTTATAAATATTTAACTTTTCCTCTTTAAAATACTACCTAGACTTGGTGATGGCAGAGACCTGAGGCTCCTTCCAGTTTTACATCTTACCTTTCTTATACTCGTTTTTAATTTTTCTCTGACTTTTCTACGTACAACATCCACCAGACTTAGAAGAAATAGAATGTCCACAACAAAGTACTCGTTTTTAATTTTACTTGCTTATGTTTTCAGGACTTGCAACTTGATCAAAAGCATAACGACATTTTTTCCCAGCTAGTTTATACCCTAAAAAACCTGTAAGTAGTTTGAATCATTATTCAAATGTTTGAATTACTGTATGATTACCTGAGATTTCAGAGGGCTATGCTAGATGAACTGGTGAGTTTGTTTAATACTATGGTTGTTTCTGTGAATGATAGTTCATTCAAACAAACCAAGCAGAACCTAAAAGCAGGTGAGATTTGCTGATCATGCGCCCAAATGTCTTTCTTCATGGGACAATACATGCTATTTTTCAGCAGTCAATTCCATGAAAATAAATACATTTTATGATCCATAAGACCAATAAAAACTAACTCAGCTTGAAAGATGAATTTCAGTTTTCAAATAATCCCAGTGAAATGAGTGTGAAAGACCTACAGATGAAGAATTATTCATGGAAATTATTCAGACAATAGTTTCAAATAACCAGCAAATGTGAGAAAACTGCAAGCTATTAACACACTATTCACATGCCAGAAAAGAGGCAGTGTATGAAATAAATTACTCAAGACAAAGAGTTTTACTGCTGTTTTTTCCAAACGGTGCATTACCAGCAGCACTCTTTCACAGATTAGACCACTGATGAGATGGGTTTACTAGAACACAACTTACAGAGAAAGTTTACTCACACTGACCTGCAAACTTGAGGCACCAAAATAGAAGTTCTAGAACTTTTATGTAAACAAGAGACAAGGAGAGACATGCTGCTCCAGAGGACCATTCACAGCTCATATTCTGTTTGGCCATCTAGAGGAGGCCACAGAAGGAAACATGAGTCTGTGCTACTAATTTAAGATACATATTAAGGACCTAGAGTGGGATGGTGAATATTCCTTATAGTGTCATGGACCAGACATTGGAGCAAAGCCAAGAGGGACAACTGTCTTACAGATGTGGAAGCAGAGAAAACCAGTCTACAAGGATCAGCAACACGGCACCTGATTTTCAGGCAAGCAATCTTGAAAGTTGCTCAAAAACAGTAGCAAAATCGTTCATCTACTAATAGATAGAGATGTAGTGACTAGTAACAGCAACATTTTCCAAACTGATGGATTTTTTATGAGGTATTTCCTTCCTAGATCTTCTAATCTTCCATTTTCCATCTGAAGTTTTCTCTAGACTCTCAACACTGGTATATGTGGGTGTGGAAAAGAGGATCTAGTGAGCTACTTGTATGCTATGCTGTGCTCCTCATGACTCAGCCTTACCTTGCTGCTCTGGTCATGACAGGAACAATGGTGTTGGTATAATAGTTCATTAGTGACACATCTTCAGTTTATTCATTTATTGTTGTTGGCAAAACTATTTTTTGCCTTTGACAACTTATGATCAGTTAAAGATCACTGGAATCTCTTCTCAAGAAGAACTGTACTGGTAACAGCATCTTGGCCAGATTTCATTACTTTGTCTCACTAAGCTTCGTCTATGAAATCACTTGAAGAGGTTGTTCTTCCTCACTTCATCTCTTTAAATGGCTTTGGAGATTGCTCTGGTCTGCTAAATAAATCCCCACATCTATCCATTTGCTGTTAAGTAATGAGATACTTCCCCTTCTCTTTCAGTGTCACAACAAATCCAACATGACAAGACTCAGAGAACTCCAGCTCTCTTTCCTCTACAACCCAAGATGATAGAAATTCCTTAAGGCTACCTGGCTTCTAGAATTTATGTCTGCTAGTGAAGAAACTCATGGAACAGAGTTTCAGCACGGTTTCAGCACTACCATACTTGATTCTGCATCTCAATTGCAAATCTCAACTTTCAGACTTTAAACCTGACAGGAAAAATTGATTCCAATTTCTCCTCCATGTGCAGGCTGTTTTTTATTTTCCCAGAACCAGTTGCCTCCTCTTTGCTAGTGAGATCTGCAAACACTTCAAGGGGCACCTAAAATTTCCTTGCCAGGTTTAGCTTAGCTAGAAAAAGATTAGGCACAAAAAAAAAACATCAACCCTTTATTTTCCAGAAAGATTTTCTTGCTAAAACTGTCCAGAAGAATTGGGACACCAACTCCCCACCCCTGCCACACAGATGGGATTATGGCAAAAGAGACGTTCACAGTCTCCAGCAGAGAAACACTTAAAGGCATTTAAAGGCACCCCATGAGCTCCAGCTGGAGTTTGCAGCAGAGCAGCTGTTCCAGTATGTGGGAAAGGGGATTGCAGATTAAAACAGACAAGCCAGCTTAAGGGAGCATTTGGAGTGAGTTCCCATTATAGACACCCCTTTCCCACTAACAGTTTCTCCTACGGAGAGAGAGTGGAGCATGCACTTGCTCCAAAGCCCAGGATGCAGTAAAAGAGAGCAGACCAGTGCCTAAAAACTGCCAGCAAGTGCTGCTGCTGTCTTCAGGTCCTTACCAGACAGTCATGAAGGAGCACACATGTGTGGCAGACATTCCACCAGACAGCTGTTGCCAGCTCCTTGCAAGTGGAAGGCCAGTGTCACTCCTCCAGTAGAGAAGGGATAAAAACGGGAGAAAGTTAATTTAAATACTAAATATACCCACACATATGTACGCATCTTTGAGAGGGAAGGAAGAGCAGGAGCTTAAAAGAAGGCTTGTTTTTCCTCTCCTTCTGTTCCTGGAGCAACACCTTACAGTTGTGGGTTTATGTGCTTCTTAGAGATCAGAAGATGGACACAGCTTGAAAACTCCCTTTGGACAACTGTCCTTCATATATTCACAGGACTGAACAGTTGCTGACACTGGTTTGTGTTCCCACACCTTGCTTTTGCACCTACACAGAGGAAAAGCTTGGGACTAGGAGTGGTGGCTTCCTAGAGAGGTGGACAGCTGAGCTGGAACACAAAGAAACCTGAGTACAGGCTGAATTCCCATGCCCCAAAGGGATTTTTAGCTCATCCTTTGGACTGGACTCTAGCTTTATAGTTCAAGTTCAAACTCAAAGCCTGGACTGAGTAAAGGGCTAAGCTCAGCCTGGGTGGGCATGCGCTCACTGCAGTCCTGCCCATCCTCCTGGAACTTTCAGCAAGAACATGGGCCACGTGGAGAGATCAGCCATGAGGTGGGCCTCCTCTCAGTATGGTGGCACCAGCATGCTGAGCATTCTGGCTGGCACCAGAATACATTTTAGCACACTTCTAAGGATATAAAGAAAAACTCCACGCAGTGAATCTCAGCTGTGCAGACATACACAGCATGTATGACCCCACATAAGCATCCTTCATTTCTGTGAATTTTCCATGGATCAAAGAAAGGAACTTGCCTCCTTCACAACTTTTCCCCTGGTGGTAACATCTCAGGTTCACACAGCTTTTTATTTCCCTTCTCTCTGTTGCAATTCTGCATCACAGATAAGCAGGAGATGGCCCTGCTTTGTGAGAACTCATTTGTGAGTGTGAAATGCCAGGAACAGCTCTGTGTCTCTCAGGAAGGCGGAGTCTGTCATGTTCACTGCAATGTATGAGAGAAGCTTCCCACAGTTAAAGTGCTTTGACAGAACTTGGCCCAGGAAAACTGTCATCAACAGAAAGAAATCTGTTTGATTTGATACCAAACTTTTCATCTGCTGCATTGACGTCACTCTCATACTGCTTTGGCTCATAGTGGCATGATAGTAGCACTGAGAAGTTCCCGTTGTGATAGATACTATGCAAACACGTGACTTGGATTGCCTGCATTCAGGCCTGAAGTCAGCAATCAAAAACACAGCATTAACTTCACAGACCCAAAATTCTTCTCAAAATACCACAATGGTTTATCATATTGTCTTAAAACACCCCCAAAGCACTCAAGAAATTTCTAGGTATTATGGTTCCCCACCTTTCCTATAAAAAGCCGGTGGTTATTTATGGGGAGGGAATCACATCTGGACATATTGCATGGCAGCAGTGTTCAGTCCCCCTGCTCCAACAGCATCCAGTGCTGGTAATGTTACTCTCTCCATCGCTGCCTGAGTTATTGCTCCATTACCAGCCTGAACTTGGAACACCACTCAGGCTGCAGCAATAACAAGACAGATAGGTCTTTATGAAATCTATACTATTAACACTATTTGTTTTGCCACGAGTTGACAACTTTAGTAAATTGCTCATAATTGGCTATCAAGGAAAAAACACAGCACTGCTCACCATTATTATGGTATTGATTTTCAATAATTGCTTTTTTGGGGGTGGGGGGAGTGCACACGTCACTTTTGTGCTGTAAGACAGCCTAGAAAGAAAGTGGCTGTGTGCATCTGCTCTGTATCTGGAACTTGACTGTGGCATTAAAAAAAATCAAACAATAACATTAAATGTACAACAGGAGAAAATGAAACAAAGATTTATTATTTTTTTCTCTGGCACTACATTTTAAAATAAAAGAATGGAATTACCCATGTAGCTAAACACGATGGTAACCCTGTAGGATATTCATGTTAGTCAAAGGCTGAAATACATTAACATTAAAAAACTCCATAGGGTTATTTTAAATATTCATTAGGAAATTTACAAGCTTTGGTGTAATGGCTGAGGACTCCAGTGTTTTCATAATTGGAAGCTGGGCCAGTGGAAAGTTTGTCAGCCATGGGAAAATAATGTGGCCCAGTTTCTGTTCCTATGTTAGAGATTCTTGATTATGCTCTCTAAATATCAATCCCCTGAACACATCCACAGACATACATACCTGATATTACAGTATTATGTGGCATCACTCATTATCTGTTCTGCTCGTTGCTCCTTTTCTCCCTCCTTTTTTCTTAAATGTGCAGTCATGCCCATGGCCCAAAATGTAGCACTCTACTCTACTCATTTCAGATGAAAGGGACAGAATTACTGGGAAGAGGGTAAAGAGTGTCTAATGTCTCTCAACAGATAATTCTGAAAATTATTCTGAATATTTGCTGACTAGCACAAATGCTTAACATAAATCCAGGAAAAATTGCCAGAAATCTTATTTAGAGATGACTCACTCAAAAGTCAGTTAATGTGAGATTACAAACTGTTTACCCAGGAAAACAAAGGGTATTACTGAGAGATTTATTTATCTTTTGCTTTTTCTCTATTTTTTTAAATTTTATAATTTTTTAAGATATAAACTAGCCAAGAAGTCAGCATTCCTTCAGTTTTATAGCCTTCTGTTTCTCTGGACACAGGAGAAGTGCCTGAATTCTCTCTTCCTCACTTTCTTGTTCCATAGATGTCAAATGATCACCATGAAAGACTGGGAAAGGAGAGTTCTGAAGATTTACCCCTCCCAGGAGATCTTTGCCCAGATTTGCTATAAAACTCAGCATAATCTTTGATCTTCCAGTGACTTGTAGTCTTCTCTGTTACTTGAAACCCAGCATTATTATTAAGCTTAAGTAGATTGCTTTAAACTTCTAAAATATTTACTCTCCTGCCTCCCAATGGGATGTTAACAATAAAAAATAGCGAGGGCTTCTACATTTGTTTTTACTTTACATAAACGAATTAAGCAGTCTCTACGAGGCTCGTTTAGGCCCACAATTATGTAAACTGAAGCAACAAAAAAGAGCCTCCATATCCATGTTTACAGAATAGAAATCCTTCAGTTTTTGGAGAGAGAGGTTTAGATAAGGTGCCTAACTCATCTTTATTCCCTGGACTGTGAGCAAACCTGGACAGGCCTCTCTGTTCATAAGGGAAATGTGTGACACTAACAGCTTGGTTGTTTGCTTTTGTATTTTTTCAAGTGAGTTCAAAGGGACTCACTTGATTTTATCCCTTCCCCCTCCCCCACCCTTCATCTTTCATAACCATTGTTTAATGAATTTTTATTAGAAAAGCATGGCTGCACTTATGAAAAAAGAAAATCTGTCTTTGAAACCAGGAGCAGAGTGTGTTTTCCCTGGCATTAGCCTGTTAGTTTTTAATATCAGCTTTGCACTGGACTTGACTCCTGGTGCATTTTGGAACCATAAGCCAACAAAGTGAAGCTAATGGGAAAGGAAATAATCCAGGAGAAGAGAACCCCTTTTGAAGTGTGGGCAGGAAATCTGCGCAACCCTCTCTTCTCCTCCTCCTCCTCCTCTCCTCCTCCTCCTCCTCCTCCTCCTCCTCCTTCTCTCTCCTTATTCCCTACACCCATCCCATGCAGTGTCCTGCTCTTCTTATAAAGTCTTTTGCTCTTCTTGCCTTTTTTTTTGTTTGTTTGTTTGTTTTAGGATGAGACTGAGCAAAAAACCCAGCTTAATATCAGCTTCTCAATTAGCAAAACTTATATAGGAAAAAAATCCTTCATGTAAAAAAAGACAAAGAAATCAGGAAACATAAGGAATAAACTAAAGATTCATCTCTGTAGTTTTGGACAAGGTGAAAGATGTTGCCTTCAATCAATCTAAACACTGCAATATGCCTCCCCTGGAGCCCCTGAGAACCAATAGCATGCACAGTAGAGGACAGTGGAGCATGTCATGAGAGCCTCAGAGACCTACTTGCACTGACATCATGTAAAAACACCAAGAAGAAATTGCCAGGCAGAAAAACCTCCAGGTCTAAATGGCATGCTGGTGACGCAAAACACTGACAGATTGCAGTCACAGATTAGGTTGCAGCTACTCACTGTAGCTCCTTCTTTGCTGGTATCCCTCATGAAGCTGAGTTTGGTTTGTGTAACTGTGAGAAGTCGGGAGTAATGTTGGTTGTCCCTTCTCTATTTCTCTTAGTTATAGCTGCAGTGCTTCCCAGAAAGACAAGCAGTCAGTAGGAAGGCCTCTAGGATCTGGAGGTTTGCCCACTTCATCTATTCATCATGCAGATGCATACTTTGTCACAGAGCTTTTTGTGACACTTGTGATGCCTTAAGTTTTAGCGTTCATGTTTTTCAGATTCTGTGCTGCCTAGGTGTGTAGTTCTGAGCCTCATATGAAGTGTTAGTAAGCTCTCTTCACAGAGTAGGTAGACAAAACAAATCCTTTTCCGGATGGAGACCAAAGACAACCATTACAAGCTTTCAGGCCCAAAAGCATAAACAACAGTGGAGTGAAGAGAGAAAGCAAGAAGGATGGGACTTCATAACCTGAAGCTGTAATTGGACAATTAAACCCCAATATGCAAATGAACCAAAACTTACAAGAGTGTGAGGCCTTGTGACCAGTTGTCCATTTTATGACCGTTTTGGGTCCATCTTGGGTGTAGCCCTGGCCAGGCTCTTGTACTGCCCAAGGCGTACCCTTAAAGGCCTTTTAATAAATATCTGCTCTATTCTCTTAGCTCTGTCTAGTCTCTGTTCTAGGTCAGCCTTCCCAAGGCATCACTCAGGAAAGTTCAACTATTTAACAGCAATTGAGCTCTAAAATATCTTTGTGATTTTGTTGGTAACACTGCAGCTTAGAAAGCCATATTCACACTTTCCTCTCATATAGCATTGCCTAGGGAGAAAACATGGATGAAAAAAACAGACTTTGCAGCACTGGGAATCACCAAAGTATCAAGAGAATTGAAAAAGAGATAATATGGAAAGTGAAAAATATTTCAGATTTTAAAAATTGAATACAGGAATCACTGAATTTTTTGTGTCCACTATCCTTCAACTTACATGTTCTGACAATGTAAAATTATATTACAAGAACAATGGATATGTCTAAGAAGGGAATACAAGGTGTTTTAAATGTGAGTTATGCCAACAATCAGAGTTAATATTTGGGAACAGTTGTCCAAATGGGTCTACTAGAACCTAGTTTTGTCAGAAATCCATCATATTATTCTAACACAAACCACCAATAGAGTATTTCCTTGAGCATATTATCTAGGACTGACTCACTTGTAAGTTTTAATGGATGTCACAGCAAAAGCATGGCTGGGACATCACCTGCTCAGTTACTGCATATGCACTTATTACAGGCAGGAAACACACTATGAGTTCAATATATTTGCTGGTCACAGGATGCTGACAGCAACTCTTTGCTGCAGTTCCCAGAGGCACCTGGACATTAACTGTAATAAGCACAGGAAAAACTATTGTGATCAGAAGACAGATGGCAACTTCCTCCAAATGCCATGGTCTTTCTCAAAACCTGTTTCTTCGTTGAACTAACACTACATGCTTGCTTATGAGGCTAGGCAAATATCTTGCTTTCCAGTAAGAGAGTTAGCATAAGCTAAGAAGAAAACCCCCCTGCTAATTCTTACTTGCTGCTTTTACTGATGAAAAGAGAAGGTCAATAGAACAGGGCATGGCAGACTTGCTGAAATTTTCCTCTACTCCTTTTAAGCAGCTTGACAAATTGCTAACACCCTGATCCAGTTGTGCATTTTTCATTAAGGACTGAACATGCCTGTACAGTACAGGGATAACAAAAAAGTAGAATACAGCCCATCATTTTCTAGGTGTACAAAACTCTGCACACTTTAAGTTGCCATGTGCTTTAACAATCTTTCACCAAAAACCCCATCATTATACAGGTTCTGTGTGGTGTTTTTCACATTCAGGGTGCTGAAATAGTATTAATTGTCTTCTGAAGTAAGATCTCTGTGTCAGCGCAAGCGATCCTAAATTCCTGTTAAAGCTGATGAAAAAAAGAATGGGCACTTATAAGACCAAATTCATTTCCTCCAAAAACAGAGGTCATATGAACCACATGCTGTAAGTTCTTATTTGTTTCCATCAGCTACAGAGAGAGCATTGAGTAGCTCAGATGTAGCTGTCAGGAGAGACAGATGAGGCAGTGATTGTCATTCCTGGGAAACAGATCTAAGCAGGTTTTAGAGGATCAGTGCAGGAAGGACACAAGGTGCTGGGAGACACATGGCCTGAAAGAGTGTAGAGTGTCATTGGAGCTGCGACAGCAGTTTGATCCAAGCCATACAGCCTCCATGTGCTAGAGCAAATTTGTGAAAATTATAGAGGCAAACTCCTGTGGCTTTCCACATGGGTCCTCAGTGTCAAACTCAGCTTTAACACACTGAGAGGGTGATCCCACCTGCCTCTACTGCGGCACTGGCTCGGTTCATGACCTTGGCGGCAGTCCTGTGTGGCACTACTTTGCCCTTCTGCCTGCAGGAACTGCAACCCAGCGTGTGTGTGCAGGTCTGGAGGGAAGGTGCATCATTGTGACACTGTTGGCTTGCTGAAGTCATTCCTACAAACAAGAACATCTGAAATACAGGAGGCAGAAAAATCTTACCATGTGTCTTGGCAGTTTTGTCTGCCATGGTGGGCAGCCACTCCAGCCAGACCTTTGAGAGATAGTAGCCAGAAGGGATTCTTCTTGCACAGGAGGCATGAAGACATCAAACTTATCATTAGGGACTAGCTGATCCTCACTGTGGAGTTGTTTGTCCCTCTCATTGAATTTACTCAGAATCTGCTACTCCCACAAAATGACAGAAGGTATGAAGATGTCTTGACATCCCGGTTTAGAGACCACTAACTTAACAAGGTCACAGTCTAAAGATTTCAGTAGGGTTTGGCCTTCATTAGAGAGAATAATAATGAGCTTGATGCAATCTCCTGTCTTATCCACCCCCAGTCTATTGGCCAGATTGGAGCCAACAACTGTGACTTCACATCAGAGGCAGTTGCAGGGTAGCAGCTAAGGAGCTACCACAGGAGATGGAGATCTTTGACAGAAAAGCTGTGCAGTCCCTGCCCATGCTGGCAGTGTTTTCCTGGCCCACCTTTGAGAAGGTAAGTAGTGTTTTCAGACCTCCTGTAGTTGTTTGTGTGAGTAGTACAGAGTTATTTCCGGGTCCAAGGCTGCAACCATACGTTCTTGTTAAGATCCTGCCAAATTTAAATCTTGTTTGCATGTGTTATTAATAACATGCCACCATTCAAGGCAGCATGGGGGTTTGGTCAGGGGGGCTAAAAGACCTGCAAGGAATGTGAGGGAAATATGTAGCCATGAGCACCCACAAGGGAACAGTGCTCAGTGGCATGAGACATTTACCCTCAGGAGGGATGCTGAGAGGAAAGTTGTGCTCAGATGGTAGATGTGGCTCCCACAAGCTCAGGGAGACAAGCTGGACCAGCTTTCTGACCAGGTTACAGAGTGATAGAGAGTGTTACATCCCTGTGCTAAAGAGCAATCTGACATTACCTTATACAATTTCTCTATGCCTTCGTTTCTCTGTGGTATAAAGGAAGTAACAACTGTTCCCACCTCTCCATGATGCACAGCTGCTCACCTTTCTGGAGGAGGTGAGACCAGAAAGTTTTTCAGCTGATAATCTCCAAGTAGTTGATGTAAAGTCAAATATAAGACTGAGGTGGGGTCAGCCTGCTTTTTCTTCTCCACCTTTCAAGGAGGACTGATGAAACAAATGAATAAAAAAATTATATCAAATCAAACTAGGCCTGTAGGTTACCTTGGCTGATGCAATGGCATTCTCTCAGAATACTGGTCCAAAAAACAGTTTATTAAAAAATGGTGAGGTAAACCCCATTGTTCCACATTTTTGGCTCCAGGAGGCTGGAGCAAACCTCACCTGATGTAATTTTAAAGTCCTTGGCAAATGCACTAAATAAGATGGGGTTCTGCACATAATGAAACTTATACAATCCCTTAAGAAAAGCCAAACTTTAAACATGTGAAAGCTTATGAAAAATTAGATGATGTGAAAAATACTTTAAATCAAAGCGGCAGGTAAAGCTGGAAATAAAGATATCTTCAGTTAAAATCTCTATGTACCACATTGATGGTAATGCTTCATTTCCTGCAGACTGTAAGTAAATCAAAGCCTACTTTGGGTTTCCATATCTGTCTAAGATCTCATCTCCAAGAATGTATTATTTTGGCATTTCCCACATTGGAATTACCTCTGGTCCGAATTTGGGTAATAGAGTATGATAACATATTAACAAGTAATAAGCATGAAATTTTTATCCATTTTAAAATGTATTACTGAGAAAGAAAACAAACATGTAAAAAAGCTAGCATTTCAAAAGTAATCAGCAAAAGTACCAAGAAAACAAGACTTAGGTCACAAGAGAAAAATGAAAGAAAAGTATACCTAATTGGTGGCACTTTTGCTGAGAAAGAATGTAAGAAAAGCTGCATACCTATACAGGAAAAGTAAAACAGATGTGTGAAGTGTCTGGCTGAGCTATTGCTTTAACTTTGTAATCTAAAATAGCTGACTTGATTTCATTTTAACAAGGGATTAGTTTAGCAGACAGTTTGGATTAGCAGCAACATATATAAATAAACATGCTACTCTTAAATACTTGGTTTATAAGATGGAGGACAACAAGAATCAGAAAAATGTTAGTCTTGAACTTTGAGATTACAGAGCCAAAACACATGCCCATTCCACAGAGACAAGGAATTAGTAAGAGCCTTCGTATTGAATAATGTAATACGAGAAATATTTGTGATTATGATTTCACTGTGAAGCAACTCAAGCCCTGCTTCTCTACCCTAATTGCAGAGGATTAAAAAATATTTTACACCTATGCTATTTTAAGAAAAAGAAGGATAACCTCATATCTTGCTATTCATATGGGAAGGAACCTGATACAAGTCAGAAATTAAGGGTCTGGTATTCTGTAAAAAAAAATGTATGTTGCTTCAGCCATAGGAGAGAGGGGGAAAAAAACTCTGAAATTTGAAAAATTCCCTTTCTAATGTGTTTTTCACACAGCAGCAGAGATCCATAATAACTGATCTGAGGAGGGAAGGTGTCTGTGCTGGTAAGCAGAGAGAGGATGACACTGGCAGAAGAACACCTCTCCTCCAGTGTGCAGTCTGAGCAGTCTCAGAGCCTGCACTAACTTTAAAGTTATAAACTTTCACAGACATTAGGGGTTTTATATGAGATTTTTTATAGTCCCTTCCAGCACTGCCAAGCCGGATGTGATTCTAATGTCACGGTGTTTTCTGTAGCAGTCATTTTGCTACCATCTGTTAGAGGTCAACACTAGTACGGGTTCTTTATTGTTTTTAGGCCCCTTAAGTCAGTAAAGGCTTAAGCCTGCTACTGATTCCAGTGCACTTTGACTCTTGCCATCAGGCTGAAGACTTGGATTTACAGACTCACAGAGACCATTCTGCTACAGAAGATGGGTAACATGCTCACGAAAGTAGCAACTCCTTAAGTTGTTACAAGAGTTCCAGTCCTGTCCCCAAATTCCTGCGCATTTTCCATAAAGATAGGCATGCTGGAACAGTCTTCCTTGGAAAAGAGTACATCAAGGTGGAAGGGGATATGCTGTTCTCCACATCCATGATGAATAGGCTGAATGCAGAAGGAATTAATTACAGCAAGAGATTTAATCTAGATATTGAAATCTGTTCTTATGTTAAAAATGCAGTATTGTAAAAACTTCATAAATAAAAGTCTGTAAAATTAGTTACATGACATACATCTGTGGGGAATGTCTTAAGAAGGCAGACCCTGGGCTGTATGTGAGGTTCCTTTTGTTTTTCACAGAGTAACAGTCATCTGAATTTATTCATGTTCATCAAGAACTGATTAACACATTGACTACTCACCATCAGATGTATGGCAGACATAGCCTAATATGTATTAAATACAGAGAATTTAAAGGATTTCCAATTAATCCAAGAACCTTTAGCAAGCAATTGCATCTGTCTGGAAACATGTCTAAAAAGAGAATTCATGAGAGAAAGACATTGCAGATGCAGGAAAGCAGACTTCTGAAGATATCAGAGAACATCAGACATGGAAAACATATCTCTCAGTGAGATAAGTTGAAGGTAAATGCACAAGGTAGCAAAAAGAGAGGGCATGATGATCATAGAATCACAGAGAAATTAGATCCTCAAGATCATTGAGTCTAACCTTTGACCTTGCACTGCTTGTCAACTAGGTTATAGCACTAAGTGCCACATCCTGTCATTTCTTAAATACCTCCAGTGATGGCAAGTCCATGATTTCTCTGGGCAATCCTGACATCATCTGAATTTGTCTTCACCTGCCTGAACCTTTGTTTTAACTTGTTTAGTTTGATCAGCAGTTATCTGATGACTAGGTCGTTATTGCCCATTTTGTCCTTTTTTCTTTTTCCCTAAACCTCTGTTTAATCTCTGCTATATTTTCACAATTGTTTGAGGTAATGTATTGAGTTTGTGTGGTCAGGTTTTAGTAGCAGGTGTATTTTAGGGGTGACTTCTGTGAGAAACTGGTACAAGCTTCCCCCATGTCCAGTGGAGCCAATGCCAGCTGGCTCCAACATGGACCTGCCACAGCTGGCCAAGGCTGAGCTCATCAGTGATGGTGGTGGCACCTCTGGGATAACAGATTTAACAAAGGGGGGAAAATTTACAAGGGCAACTGCAGCTGGAAAAAGGAGTGAGAGTATGTGAGAGCAACACACCAGAGTCAGGCACCAGGGTCAGAGAAGCCAGAGCAGGAGGAGATGCTCCAGACAGAAGGGCAGAAATTCCCCTGCAGCCCGTGGTGAAGACCATGGTGGTCCAGATGTCCCCCTGCAGCTGATGGAGGTTCATGGTGGAGCAGGCATCCACCTGCAGCCCAAGGAGAAGATGCACACTGAAGCAGTTTGTGAAGAACTGCAGTCTGTGAGACGTTCCCACATTGTAGAATTTTGTGGAGGACTGTCTCCTATGGGAGGCCACCCATACTGGAGCAGGGGAAGTGTGAGAAATCATTCAGGAGGAATGAATCCTTGAGGAAGAAGGAGAAACAGAGACAATGTGTGGTGAATTGACCACAGTTCCTATTCTCTGTCCACCTGAGATGCTTGACAGGAGGAGGTTGAGAAATCAAAAAGCAAAATTGAACCTAAAAGGAAGGGCAAGTTGGGAAGAGGGTTTTTTAAGGTTTGCTTTTATTTCTCATTATCCTGCTCTGATTTGATAGATAATAAATTAATTTCCCTGAGTCAAGTCTGTTTTGTCCATGATGGTAAGATATTATCATCTCTTCCTGTCCTCATCTTGACCTACAAACCTTTTCTTATGTTTTCTCCCATCCAATTGGTGAGAGATTGATAGAGTGTGTTGGTGGGCACCTGGTGCTCACCTGGGTTTAACCCACTTGACCATAGATAATCATATATTTTTATTTAGATGTAGTAACAAGTAGCCATTCTTTGTAGAATTAAATATCTATAAACTTGAGATAATGATGCGTGTAGAAGAATGTAGGCTTGATACAATAACAGAAGGGACAGGGGGGATACTTGAGCTATCAATTTATCAGTGTTCAATTACAGATGATTGACCACGATTCTTAAGCTGTGACAGCTCATGCATTACATGGCCAAGACCTACCTTCCCTCAGAGCCATGGTGGGGAGATGCTGATCAGATTAACTGGCTGCCTTGTGGCTACTCAGCTCTTCCCCCACACCACAGTCACCAGAAGAAGAAAAGCGGATATGCAATACACTCTAAAAGCCAGCATCACTCACACTCAGGCATCTCAGGTTAGTGCCTTAAGTCAATGTGGCTCAAAGTAAGAACATTTTTTCAAAGCTCCCAGGCTACCTATTTGTGATGACTAGGGCTTTCTTGGGAAAAAGTTGTTCGGCCTAATTATTTTCCAGAACAACTGCCTTGCTAGAAACTTCCCAGATGCTAGCTAGTCTCTCCATGAGGGAAGCTGGTCTTCTGAATCTTTTCCTTTGGTAGTGACAAATCCTTACTTTCATTTTTTTAACAAATCCTCTCACCTAAAAAGGAGGTAAGGTCTGTGTGTTCGCTAGAACAAGGATCTTCACTGAAGACCTGTCAGTAATTAACAGTCATCTGTTTGCCTTTTGGGTTTTTCCACACATAAAATACACCCAACCCAAGAGCACCAAGGAGGAGCACATAACTGGAGACAGCAGGGAATGAAAGTGAGGCCTCACCTTTCCTCCTGTGTCTTAGCCTTAAGTGACACAATCTTAAAGTGTCTGGAAACACAGAAAGCAGAGAAAGAAAGTTTTCACTACCGCAGTACATTCTGCCTTAGTAAAGACTGTGAGATATGCCTCAACACTACTTTAATTAAAATGCAATATCAATTTGATTTGAACCACCACTTTTGATACAGAACTCAGCAACTTTATGTAGTAGGCTTGAGCAGATATAAAAAATTAATGTCTTAAATAATTTAGGCATCAGAGTCCCATGACCATAATATAAACATATTGACGTTGGCAAGAAAACATTTATTATTAATTTTACATAAGAGCTACAAAGTTCCAGGTGCATTTCCTATTTCACACCAAACTTTGCAGACATGCAGAACTTAATGGTATTTAGAACTTATTTATTTGTATCAATTTACATTTATGTTGAGAAAAACAAAAATTATACAGAGGGAAGGTTATTCTGAGTCTTCCAAGTATATTTGGACTGAATGAGTGCTCTTAATAAGTTTTCAGTGCTGCTGCAGTAAATGAGTAGGTGTTTGCAAAAATGCAAAATATATTAACTAACCATTTCTGAAATTGTCATGGCAATGCCCCAGATTTCCTATAAATCCTGAATAGGTACTGACTGTACTGACTAAAATGTTATTTTCTTCTATGTTTGTCTTCTTTACTTAAAATGATGAACCACAGAATATGATTTTATACAGAATAGATATATATGTGTGTATNATCTCCATGCACATACAAATATATATATATATACATATATATATATATATATGTATATATATATATATTTGTATGTGCATGGAGATATAGATATACAGTAAGTACACATTTGTATGAATCTGATGTCACTATATTTATTTTATTTTCAGGATATTCAGGCTTTGTATGCAGTCAGATAAGCAAAAGTATGGCAAACAACAAATCTACAGGAAAGAATTTACATGTTTTTGTTGCTGCTAATAATCACTTGACAAAAGGTCATTCTTCCAGTTTCTTCATGGTATGCATATTTGAGGGGACTCTAATTTTCTGAATACTGCAACTTTAAATGAAGAAATCCCCTTGCCTACCCTCATTTAAATTCAAGCACACTATTACAGTAAGTCACTGTGTTTGCTCACTTCATGATCTGGGCCCAAATTTCCAAACAAAGATTTTCAGGCCAACATTTTAGACCCCTAAATTTAGAGAGAAAAACAACATCATTATTACTTGTTTTTCTCATTCAGCATTTCCCTGTTCTGAAATAACAGTGATGGAGGGAGAGCCAGTTCTGAGCCCCAGCTCTGGCAGCTGCACAACGCTGAGCAGAGAAGCTCAGAGGAGGTTGCAAGGCCATTCCTAGGTGGCATCAAACTGCCGGGACTGGCTCCAGCAAGAGGAGCAGGACGAGACTGCAAGGAGCCACAGCTGGGCCGCCTTGAGCTCAGGTACTGCCTGGATGGTGCTGCCTTGCTGCTACAGTCCCTGGTCCTGCAGGGACCTGGAAGGGAAAGAACGAGAGGCTTGAATGCAGCTGCTCCCCGCAGCCACGAGCTGACCGCAGCTCGGCCAGCCCAGGAGAGCTGTTCATCCATATTACGCGGCTTGTGTACAATAAAACATAGCCCATGCATTTTTAGATCACCAGCTGCAGTATTAAAACAGGCCCCTTGCTGAGAAAATAAATACAAAAAACATGACTAGAGGAGATGGCACAATCATAGAGAAGTGAGAGCAAAATCAGAACTATCCCTTCTTTTTCCTCCTTTTTTTTTTTTTTTTTTTTGGAACTAAAGTAATTAAAGACTTCCTCAGCATGGACACAAAGGGAGTATTTAATGTGAACTTTAAGAAAAAAAAAGAGATTTAAAGGTTTAATATACCTCCAGGAGAAAAAAAAAAGGCAGTTAAAGATTTCCTAAAAAAAATTAAAGATACACAAATGGCTGGTGAAACTCCATCAGGCAGCTGGAACTTGTTAATAGTCATACTCTCCTGTGACCTGAGATGCAAGAATCTAACCATGTATTTTTTACAGATATCCTTTAAAAAAAGTGCTGGCTGATATCACTGTGGCCCACTGGACTAAAACTTTCTGAAGACATTGTGGCACCCAGAGAAAATCAATTCTCCTGACATTTAGGCTTCCAAAAAACACCTTTTTTCTATTTCTTTTTCTTTAAAAAAAATGGAAAAAATAAAGAAACACTTAATCAGTAGCAGTGACTCAGTATTAAAAAACAACAGTACTCTTTTCCCTCTGTTCTGCACATATGGTTCCTCTGAGAGACCAGACTTAATGAATAATAATAGTGATTTCTTCACTAGCCATTGCTAACACTGATTTTATGTGAAAAAGACTAAATACAAAGTAGCAGTTTTCTACAAATATGGACCCAAAACACCTTCTGGATCTAAAAAAAACCAGAATTTGGCGAGGTGTTGCAAAACAGATCCTAAATGTCTCTCTCTTAATTGCAGCCACAAACATATACCCAGAAGAAAAAGTGCTGAGACCCATGCTTCCAGGCAATTAAGTCAAAATCCGTACTCAGATTTTCATCACATATTACTGGGAAGAACTTAATGTTTCATTAAACTAAGGGTTCCTCTAAATGCTGACTCTCGTAATACAGAGATGTGAAGGAATAGAGGCCATGCAGGATTCTGTTCCAAAGCAATTGAAATGAAGGCCCTACTGTGGACCTTTCCATGACATGTCTAATCTTCCTGTACAGCTCCACACTTCCTTCTCTACACGGGAAGAAAATAGCACACGGCATTTCAGGAACACCAATGTACCACAAGTTGACTTCAGACAGGGTTCCAGCAGCTTTCTTGCATTGGCATAATGCATTTAATAGGGCTTCTTGTATAAACTGGAGGATACCACCAGCCCCATGAGACCACCTGGCTTCTGGATTAGAGTATATTCACCTTGAGGTGCAGGTGGAGTGAACAGAAAACTCTTTGTTGCCACCACCACACCAGCCCCAGTGGGGATGTCAGCAAAAGAGTTGAAGACACTGTGCTTAGTCAGAAGAGTCCTTGCTGAGAAAAGTGATTGGGTGGTCTTTAATAAGACTTTGCTAAAGTAAATTCAGGAGTGGGACCTTGTTTTCAACACCCCCACCCCCCCAAATATACTAAAATGTGCGGGTGCAGCAACATACAAATTTTCTGCCTGAGTCATAACCTTCTTGCCGGACGTAAGTTCAGATTCTCATCATTCACCTTCAAAGCACCACAGGATCAATGTGCTGTGCTAGCCAGGACACTGAAATAACCAAGTTCTTTTGTACATTTAACTACGGTAGGGAAAGTTATTTAATGTCCCCATGGCTCTGCTCCTTTATTAAAGAGATCTGGTGGAAGGTGTTGTAGCTTTAAGCATTTCTTGTCCCACATTTTGTTGTGTCTTGCTCTGAGTTTGTACAAGGCCCAGCAAGCCTTAAAGCCTAAGCACAGCTGTAATAATAGAGCCTTTGGGAAAGGTGGCAGCTCCATGGCTGCTGGTGTTGAAGGGCTTACCCGGAGACCTGTCTCATTAGCTCTGCTCACCAGCCTCCTAAGTATTTGAAAGGTTTCTATAACACTGTGCCTATGTGAAAGAAGTCAGGCTGTGATCTGGACACAGAAGCCCTGCCACATTTGCCACAGCCCAGCTGTCAGTCTTCGCAAAAAGGCCAAAGACTGGAAAGATAAGAAAACCAATTCTGCTGGGCCCTGCAACGGGTCATTCAAGGTCAAATCAGGGTGGTAATGTGAGGAAATGCACTCTGCTGGAGCTCATCCCATGCTCATTCTGCAAGGGAAACTATGGTCTTTAGGGCTGTCACTTTCCTTCACAACCAGTAAATTCAGACAAACATTTTTTAAAAAAACAATCTCAGAGAAAGTTAAACTAACAAGCTTTAAATAGGGAAAGGTGTTAAATTATGTGTGGTCTCATTCTTGTGCCCCCCCCGACAAACAAAATGCGGCCAGAAGAGAATTACACACTATGAAGCTGTTAACCCTGCCTTGGTCTCTGTATTTCAGATTCCTTATGAAGAAGTTGTTAGTTTGGATATGTGAGCGTGCTGTATGATATAAGCCATGAGGAGAAGGGAGAAGAGGGATTCTCTTCTCTCTACCTGCACGCACACACATAAACACATGTGTACACACACTGAGGTTGGAATGAATGAGCCCATTCATAGTAAACACGTGTTCTGTTGCTTTATTAGGCTTGGAACCAAGTCGCACCATCTCAACCTGCCAGAGTTAAGTTGTACATACCAGAAAAATGTCTCACCTGCAATACCTGTCAGTCTATTCATATTGACGCAGCTCTTAGGATTTCTACTGTCCATATACCAAATCCTAAAGCCCGGAAAATGGGCGGGAGGATCTGGGCAGGAAGACTGAGGTACCACAGTCACTGGGACTCACCACCGCCTGAGGAGGCAGGCAGTGTTTCCCACAGGAATGACTGTCAGTGGGAGGAGGGACATTCCTTGAGGTTCCACTTTCAGATACTTCTCAGAATCCCTCTCTCTGGGTGGGTTGACCTCTCCTCTGCCAGCAAGAGCAAATGGCCTATCTCCCACAGGGTCTTAGCTGATCAATCACAGGCGGAGGGCAAGTTGCCTCTAGGTTGTCTTCTGGCCCTCAGTAGCTCTTCTCTCTGTGGTCTTCAGTGCTACTCAGCACAAGAGGTGCTGGGAATAATCCTCTGTCTGCATCCAGCTGTCTGTCTGCTGCAACAAGAGCCTCACAGTGCCCTGCCGAGTTGCTGAGCCTTTGAAGGCACAGCCCTAAATACCACACGTTCCATTCCGAGGCAGAATGTAACGACAGCTATAATTAAAACCGTTATTAATGCAAACACATGAAGTCATAATAATAACTAAACAGTCCAACAGTGTCTGAGGGGGTATCTCACTTCCTCTGGAAGACCAGACCTGTTCTAGCCAGAAGATAGGATATCTGCTTCACTGTCTAGTTCTTAACCTGGAGACCTATTGTCTAAATACACTGCATTTGTTCCTGTCTTACACACACCTTTTCACCCATCTTCTGGACAGAAGTTCACTGGGACTAGCAGATAGCTGGTGCAATTACTTTGGCTGGGCACCAGGTGCTCCCTGAAACCATTCTATGGCCCCCTTGGATGCACAGGGGAGAGAAAATATAATGAAAGGCTCATGGATACAGGTAAGGACAGAGAGAGATCACTCACTAGGTATCATCACAGGTGAAACTGACTTGACTTGGGGAAATTTTGTTCCTATATTCATAATCAAATCAGAGTAGGATAAAGAAAATAAAAACTAAATCTTAAAACACTCTCCCCGTAGCCCTCCCTTTTTTGTGGGCTCAGCTTCACTTGCAATTTTCTCCTTCCTCCTCATGGGGAGGACTCACCATACTCTTGACCGCCTGTAGTGTGGGGTTCCTCCCACAGGACACAGTCCTCCATAGACTTTTCAGTGTGAGTCTTTCCCATGAACTGCAGTTCTTCATTAACTTCTCCAGCATGAATTCCTCCCACAGGGTGCAGTCCCTCAGGAACAGCCTGCCCCATCATGTGTTCCCCATGGCATCACAACAGCAAACCTGCTCCACTGCAGGCTCTGTTCTTCATGGGGCCAGTGGTCCTGCCAGGAGCCTGCTCCATCACGGGCTTCCCGTGGGGTCACAGCCTCCTTCAGACATCCACCCACTCCCGAGTGGGACCCTCCAGGTTGCAGGGGCACAGCTGCTTCACCATGGCCTTCACCACAGGCTGTAGGGGAATCTCTGCCCTGCTGCTGGGAGCACCTCTTTCCCCTCCTGCATCACTGCCCCTGGTGCCTGCAAAGTTGTCCGTTTCACATTATTTCATTCC
Organism: Donacobius atricapilla; assembly: GCA_013397315.1. Taxonomy (NCBI): domain Eukaryota; kingdom Metazoa; phylum Chordata; class Aves; order Passeriformes; family Mimidae; genus Donacobius; species Donacobius atricapilla. Next base: position 437,360 of record WBMY01005581.1, on the reverse strand, counting down.
TCTCTCCTGAGGAGTTGCCCCTGTACAGTTTTCTCACCTTGTTAAATCTGTATGCCAGAGATGCCACCATCATCACTGATGGGCTCAGCCTTGGCCAGTGGCAGGTTCAGTGGAGCCAGCTGGCACTGACTCCATTGGACATGGGAGAAGCTTCTATCAATTTCTTACAGAAGACACCCCTGTAGTACCCCTGCTACCAAAACCTGGCCATGCAAACTCAATGCAGACAATTAAACCAATATTGCTTGGCTCTCATTCACATATAAGTAATTCTGGGCCATTGCTGTCAAAAATGGAGTATCAGGAAAGAAAGATCTTTGATGTCCATCATCAGCTCCTTATCTGTATCTCCCAATAAAATCATCTCATGGGAGTCAGAATAATTGTAAGTACATAATTCATGGTGTTCTGTTTTGGACTTTCCCCCCCCTAATCTCTGTATATAATCTATGTGTACTTTGCTCCAGCCAGTTTTTTCTCTATACCATCAGTACAGCACTTTCCTACACCTTATCTTTAGTTCTGGCATATGCAGCAGAATTTAAGAGCTTCTTCATTTAAGTTCAAGTTAACTCTCCTCTTTCTGCCACATTTTTTTTTTTCCTCAAAGAACCCCTATCAACCTCTGTGACTACTTTTCACACACTTTTTAATAACTTAGTAGTATAGTTCCTGAAACAGGATTTCATGCAGGGGTAGTAGCTCCCCTTGCACTGATAAGAGTGATAAGGGATATGCTGGGTTTGCCACTATAATTTTAATCTTTATTACTTTCTGTAGAATCTCATCCTAAGTAGTCAGTCTGAAACTCAAGGTCCGTAGCTCACTTCAGAACACAAATTTTATTTTTATTTGCAAAATATACCTACGTTGAACTTCAAATAATTGGAAGAGCGAGTCTGCATCTCCAAATCTCTTCCAAGTTCAGGTTCAATTTGCAAATCATCCATTTTTAGTTGAAAAAATAAAAGTAAGCTGTGAATTCTCTGGAGTGTTCACAAGGTTATTTTCAGTAACAGCAATAAGTGGTTTGCAGTCGATTTCAGCTAATAAAATAGTAATAGCTAAGGCCTCCCACAACTAAGACATGAAGCCTTTTACAACCATGCCAAAGCCTCCTTTTCTATCTGAGCTTATTAACTCTCATTTCCTGTTAGCATCTACTATTCATAAACCACTGGTCTCTAGCTGTGACCGCTCTCCGGCAAGAAGATTGCACTGAAATCCCAAAATACTTCTTTGAAACACCTGTGGACATTATAGTTTTGGGCATACCATCCTCCCAAATTAATTCCTTTTACTTCTTAGACTTTTTATTAAGGTCAGGCAATGTCATTGTGTAGGAGCATTCTCTATTTATTTATTCAGGCAGCAGTATAAGGCACAATTGTCCTAATGTAATCCATCATTCCCAGAAATCTACTATTTCTTTGTCAACTGCAGTGGTTTCACTGTTACCTATATGTCTTGCCAAATAACCTTCTTCCTCAGGTGTGTTATTTATGTTACAGAAAATTTACATTTTGCTGGCATCACACTAACCCAGCAGCTTTGGTTCTGTTCCAAGATGCTCAGAGCTTCCAGTTATTCTTTTTCAAAATTTCAGTTTCCTTTAGTGTTTTCCCCACATTAAAATATCTTCCGTAGTGTCCTAATTTCTTCTGTGCTATCAATTTTTTTTATTTCTGTTATACAAATGGAATGCTGACCACAACATAAATGGAAGTCTGAAGAAACAGGGTTTTCTCAACAAGACATGGAAAACTCATAAAACATGTGCTGTGTTTTTCCAAAGACTTTCCCTGGAATCCTGCTGATACATCCTGCATATAAAAAAGAAAAAAATCTGGTATTAGACAACCAGAAAATTATCCCCTAACAACTACTGTGATTTTTTTTCTTTTATTCATATTTATTCAATTCGTCTGGTCTATCCAGACAGAAAACATTCTGTCCTTATTTTTGTCTCTAGAAAAATCTTAATTTGAGAAAAAAGTGTACCCACAGCTCACTCTCCTATGGATTTCATGTTGGGGTAATAAACTCACCTTTTTTTTTTTTTTTTTTGCCTCTTCCTTCAGAGGAATGGAATTTGAATAGGAATAGGGACTGGAGGAAGGCTGACTCTCTCCTCTGATGTGTGTTCTCCTCAAAGACAGCTTGTTCCCTAGCTGGGGTCCTCTGATGCTTCCTCAGGTATACTGTCCTCCTGTCCTCTCTTGTGAGCACAATATCCTGATGAGAACAAAGATTCAACACATTATTTTTTCTATAATAAATGCTCCTCTCCATAAAGTTAATACAGACTGTATCTGCCCACTTTATTTACCCTCATGTGAACTTTAGTTGCTATTATCTTAGTAAACCTCCCCTGACTCTCCATTATCTGCTTCTTGTCAGGAGGATAACATTATTTCAATCAACACACCATCATGTGCACCAGTATCCAATTTAAAATGAATAAATGTCTTACTTGCTTTCAGGGTGATAGTCCATTCATCTTCTGATGAATTGCTCTTATGAAGAATCCCCCAGAGCAAACGGTGCTGTCATTGATCTCCTGTATGCTGTTTCTTACACACTATTTCACAGTGATGTAATCTAGTGCATACCTTCTTCCAGTTTATGACTTGTGCCCTTTCCCATGCAGTTTGCAGGCCCAGATGATGCTCTTGTAGGACTCCAATTATATCTTCATCAAACATTTTTTTTTTTGCTCTGTTTTGGTTTCTCAAATATGTCCTCTCCTTTATTCTGAACTGGGCACCTGGTTAGTTTGACAACCCTAAGTACTTTGTCAAGAGTTATTACATGATGTTCCAATGATTTGTTCCAGATCCAGTCACAGTCCCCTTTGTAATCAGGCTCTTGCTTCATTAAATTGTGACAATTTCTCTTCAGTCACAGACTTTCACTGTCTTGAATTTCATCTTCTTTTTAATACAGCTTTCTTTAAAATATTTTTTTTTAAAAATTGTATTCAAGAATAAAATAGTCCTGATCACTTTCATGGTTAATTCTGACTGCCTAAGTAACTGGAAACCAAAGGAACCTCTCAGAACTTCAGTACAACCTATTGCATGATGGCTATTATCCTTAACCTCCTTCCCTTCTGTAAGCTGATAAAGAGTATGGGGTCATTCACATCTTCTGCTATTCCCCACTCCAAAAAAGCTCCAAAGTTTTTTCTGCAGTGAAATTCTTCATTTCTTCATTATTCTACTTGAGATGCTTTCTTCCTCTGTTTTTATTTTCAGCATCATCAGTTACCTCCTGGTGATTAATTTGTGTACGAGAAACTGACGTGGTATCTTGCCCGTCTCCCATTTCTGTTGACAGATGCACAGCCTCCAAGGTTCTCTACCAGGCTGATCCTCTGGGACCCAAAGCCTTTACACATCCTGTGGCTTTCCAGTGCAGTGGTTCACAAGTGCCACGCTGACAAGGCTGACACCTTGAAGGAGTTTCTAAGGCACAGAGGTTGCTTTCCTGCCTCAGGGGATTATACCGCCTGAAGCCATATTAACTGTTGAACAGATTTCTCCCTCAGATACTAAGGTTTCTCTCAGCTGCTGGATTTGTCTTCTGTCCAAACCTCACAGAATAAGTTTCCCGAATAGGGAAACATTCCTCCTTCTTGAAGGTCAGTTTTCCTACAGTGAAAGACATTTCTCCTCTTCTTTCTAAACCCTCAGAAGAACTAGATCTAGACAATTCCTCTCGTCATTTCCTAGGTGTGCAAGCCACATGCACAAGGTTTGTAAACCAAGTAGTCCTTGGAAGGAGTGGATCTGTTACGTGTGCAGGGTGCACGTGGTCTGCACACATCCAGAAAACCTGCTGCTCTCAACATGCACAGGACTTAAAACATCTGGTCCAAGATCAGTGGTGCAGTAATAAATGAGAAAGACAAATAAACTCACACCTTTGGTGTAAAAGAGAAGCAGGCAAACATCACAACAGATCCGTCAAAGTGGAAAAATATCACTTCCCTCTGCTTGTCTTTGACTACATCTTTATCATATGCTTCATGGAAATCCCAAGCTTGCTGCTTCAAAGACTAGCTCACCTTTGTTCAGGATGACAGATCTCTGAACATGATGAGCAAGGCTGAAACAGCATCTAGGTCCAAGCAGGTTGTCAAACATCTGAAAATCCATTATATATAAAAGCAGACTTCAAATTCCATGTAGTTAGAATTGCCAAAAGACAGAAGGGCATCATCTGGAAAACTTAACGCAATGTAGTTTAAGTAGAGCCAGAAGAAAGGGAAAAAAAAAAAAAAGGAAAATTACTCAAAGTTACCTCTTATCTTGCTTTTTATTTCTAAAAGAGTTTGAATGCATTGCACATCTCAGTGACACACAGGTAAAAATGAAAGACCCATATGAACATCATCTTATCTGCAGATTTATAAGTGTCTGAGGCTGCTACAAGAGCTGGCACAGTGAGTAGTGCTGCAAATTTTTGTCTTTTTGTCCTCCAACCACATAAATAAAGTTGTGTCTATATAATTACTGAGAAAGATATATCTTCAGCCCATGAGCTCCTGCTAAGAGGAGGATTTTACTCAGCTTTTGTTAAGGCATTTAACAAGCCAAAGCTGAATTTGACGTTAGATGACAATAACACCTCTATGAAAAGACCAAATGAATTCATACCATCATAATCACTTTCTCCGGGTTCTCATGACACCTTATTATGACTAAAATCTTTACAATCAATCAGAAACATACTCCAGGACAGTGCAATAATTTACACAAAAAATGTTCATCTTATGCATTCACAACTCAAATGCTTTCTAACGGCTACTACTAAAGCTTTGTTCTCTCCACTCTAAATTCAGTAGGATTTACACATAAGGGCTATCTGTTTATGGAATATTCACATCTTTCAGGGGAATAAACTATCTGACATAGCCAAATTTTCTTTCTCCAAATTCCATATTCTCATAATCCCTGCAGAACTACAGATTCCAAGAGAAGTGTTGCTATTAGGGACCAATGTGAGGCCATCCTTCACTCAGATTCGGGGCTCTGGAAGCACTTTTCTTAATCCAAAACAAGAAGTCAGATTAAATTTTTCCTCCCAACCGTGAGTAAATCCATCACTTTAAACCCTCACGGCTTAAAATTATTAAAGTTTTGAATTTGGCAATGTTCTTCTGAGTGAGTGAGAAAGCTGATTATTTCAAGTTGGAACTGCATACACTATTGTGTCCTTAACAAAACCAGGAGTGGCTTTGCTGACATCATTCAGGGTACACTGTGGTTATGCTGGCTGAAGATATAGCCATATATTTAGCACCATTTCAAGTCATAAAAACTTGCTCACAATTTTTTTTTAGTTAACTTGAAAAGTTTACTGGCTGGTCACATGTGCACAATTGCTAAATGACTAAATGAATATTCCAGATGTCCGTATTACTTCCAAAACATATTTGTCATTAAACTGAGATGGTGCATGATCATTTTTACTGCCAATGGACCATTTTAGAGACTGAATAAAAGTAGGATTACTACACAGATTTTCTCATCTACAATAAGCAGTTTAAATACCAAGATAATTTGTATTCCTTCTTAATTATCAAAAAAACTTCTGAAAAGTCTTCAGCTAAAGTTTAGAGACAGCTAAAAGGAAGTTTACAGCTTTGTCAATTGCTTTCACTATGAAATATTTCTGATACTCTGGCTTTAGAAGAAGCTTTTAAAAAGTAGACAACGTGTTACATGGTATGGAAAGCCCTGTATATACTCTGGTGGGGAAAGGGAAGCACAGTCCTACTAATCCTACTATTACCATTCAAATTCCTAGCTTCAGAAGAGAATGACACTTCCTGACTGTCAAAGCTAGTAATTGTAATATATAGGCAACACTGACTAACTAAAAATCCTGTGATCAACCTCATATACAGAGAGAACTGCCTGTGCAGCACAGGCCTTGGCTCATTCAACAATCCCCTCTCAGATGAACCTTGATTCATAGGGCTGGTTTTGATCAATACCAAACTTTTTCTCTATCCTTACTGGTGTTCTTACAGAAAACAAAATACCATGACTCCCGATAGGTTTTACTCAAGAAAGGATTAAAAGGATTGAGAGTTCCTAAGAAATTTCTAATTAAATACAATAGATTTAGAGGTCTATGACATTGAAGCTTCATTTGGCCATCCATCAACATTTCATAACCCTAAGCACATTATCTTGACCAGCAATGTGAAATGTGAATGAACTAGAACACTGACAAGGTTGAGCCCCAAGAGACACAGAAAAACAAGAGGTGATGGGAAAAGAGCTTGCTGAAAAGAGATCTAAAAGAAGAAATAGAATTAAACTTTCTAATGTTGGTAAATAAGATAAATGGACATCATCATTGCAACTTTTATTATCTTCGATGTTTGAAAAGCGGAATTTCTACCAGGAGGGAAGAACTGTCTCTCTTGTTCTCAGATAATCATATGTTAAAATCCAAAATACATGACATAATAAGAGGAGTTAAATGGCCTTCCAGTACTGCAACTGTGTCCAAAAAATTACTTATATCTCTGTTCTACCCTTAAGGTAATTTTTCTGAACATCATGATCATAAGTGGTAGCTCCAGGAAGTGAAGTTAGTTCTAATGAGACTGAGGCCATAGGCCATGCTATGTGTGCCAGAGAGTTAGAATTATATGGCAAACCTGAGGATAACAGGTGGATTTTTGCTTCCACTGACTAAATTGTCTCTTCTTAAGTCACGTCATATTCATATTCAAGTCAGTAAATAGCTAAAATCCAGCCCTATGGCAGGGTGCAAGGCGAGGGGTTTTGTTAATAAATATGTAGATGGTCTACATCTGGCAATCTGACCTGGACAAAGACTTCAGTAGCTGATAGTCAAAAACTCTCCTTCAATCCACAAGTGCTGCAGAAATTTCCAGCTGAGCCTTGATTTATTAAAAGTATACCCAGCTCAATAGCCTTGCTAGACAATTCATTCAGTTTGCTCACTCCCAATCCTTTATAAGAGAACAGGGAATGATCTTCAGACAAGAAGATGGCTTTATGCAATAGGCTTNTTTTTTTTTTTTTTTTTGATCATAGCAGTCTGCCCTCACTCAGCTACTCTCCTGGACCCCTCTGAAGGGGTTTTTCTGGTTTTTCTGAGTCATATAAGAGTTTAGCCAAGTCTTAGCCAGCCCAACACTTCTGGGAAGCATCAGCCCAGGACCCTTGTGTAGTAAAGCCAATATTACCAATATTACAAACAGTGACAATTCCAGTGCTCCTATAGAATGGAGTCCATTATGATAGGAGACAGAATGCAGCCTGTGGCCTCATCTGCCACTAGGAGAAGCTACTTGGCTCATCTGACCAGTGGAGTAAAGTAATATTGGTTTAGGTCACATGGAAAAAACTAAAGGCAGGGAAAATACGAGTTAATAAAGAGTGATTTCTAGAGTGGCCACTACAGACACAGTCAGCTGTACTGCATAAAATGTAAGGAAAGATTCCAGATTTTTGTGCCTTATTTGATTTTAGGTGTTTTCTCAGCTTGCTAGATTTCTCAGTTCAGGTTTCTGTTGCTTTAGAGATTCAAAATTGTGCTTCAATTTTTTCTTATACGTATTCCTACAAATGCAAAACAAAAACTTTTTGTAACAGCTTTCTGGATTTGAAAAATTTGTAACATTCTATAGCAAATATTTTGTTGTGTTAGTCAGGAGTACGACAGACACTTCATTACTAGCTGCATCAGCTTGAGGAGGTCAAATTTTCCCCATCAGAGGCTTATGGCTACTAATATGTAAGATTTAAGGTTTGTATTTTACAGAAAAAAGTCTGGTATTTACGTCATTTCCAGGAATCAAATCATATTTCAGCCACATATATGTTGATCGGTTGATCTTGAGGATTAATTTACAAAAATCAATGGTTTGTTTATGGCTTTCAGGTGTATGCTTTTCCTCAGAGGAGGCTGATGTGAAGAGTATGATGATCAGCCAATGTTTTATCAGTGTCCTACCATCACACCCATTCATCAGTGCAACACAGTAAGTTTCTGTAGCTGTGTCACCAACCATTACCACCATGGGTAGACTGTGTTATCTCTTATAAAAAACATATTTTGATAACCCTAGCAATTGCCTTATAGCTCATACATTTCTATATTGCCTGGCAGTATGCTCAGTGACCTGAAGCAGATTGAGCACTTCATGTGCTCACTCAGGATGCTATTTTGTCTCTGTCTCAGTTTCCTCACCTGTAATATGTGTTATATTTCCTACTGAAGGATATGGTTGTGATTAGTTTTAAATCTTTGTGAAGCATTTTGAAGTTGAAAGTTTTGAAATAGCAGGTTTTTGCTCAAGTTTACCTTAAGCAAAATTCAGAGCGTAGAAAAGGCGTGTTTTAGCTCCAAGCAGCACATAAGAATCACTACAGTAATTGTGAAGAGAGGCAGGTCATATAACGAAAAAACAGTTCCCTGAACACAGATTCAAATAACAGCTGGAATTATATTTTCATGATATTTGGAACCACTTTATTGCATTGAATGCAAATATTCATACTTTAAATAAGAGGGGTTTTTTTTTCAAAAATACTGACTAATATAAACATACAAAAACCAAATTATCATCTATATTCACAAGATAAGCTTTTTGCACTGTTTATTAAATTTTCTACATCTTTGATAAACATCAGTTACAAAATCAGAAGGAATACCACTGAATGCCTTTCACTAATCCTACATCACGTCATAGTCAACATGATTAAATTCTAGGAATTTGTCATAGCACAATGACTTTGGAGTGGAGATTCTGATGAATATTCAAATGCCTAAACTTAGTGGCTAACAACGTGGATGGCTACAAAAGAGTGAGGTGTCAATCTAGTCCCTAGGGAGATCCATGGCAAAACAGCTGCCATTTCTGATGCTCTGGTGTATCCTGCAAGGTGCCAGATATGCTGCCAGAAGTTCCTTCACATGTCTTACATCAAAACTCACTTGGAGCTCTCAGGTACCCCCTAACATCTCCATTTGTAAGTGAGTCAGTCCCCACGTATCTGCTCTAGACTCCTTTGAGTGAATGAATTGGTGTGAGCGTTGGGCTAACACAGAAGTATACACTGTCAACACCTGCATGGAGGCCAGGCTGTATCCCACTCCAAGCTGTAACCAATTTCTGGGCTTTAACTATATTATTGTTTACATAAACCAGCTTTCCCAAACTATGATTATTTGGCCTTTGTTAAAGAATTAATGGAATATTCCTATTAGCACAGTTCCTGGGAACTACAAACCTCCCCTTTTTACTTTAAAAATTGGATGTTTTAACCAATTCCTCTGAAGAATACTTTTGATATTGCTAGAGGAACTGTGAGAGGCTGGGAGAGTACCAGGGACGCAGTAGGCTGTGCTGGGACCTCCAGAGGAAAAGGAGGTTCTGTTGTTCCTGCCAATTTCAATGAGAAAGGGTCCTTTCTGTAATCACAGCAGAGGGAAAAAAAAGAGCTTCCAGCCATTCTTCCAGCTGTATAGCAAGAAAAGGAACCTCCTTCCTTTGAAACTTCCAACAGGAAGACAGATCATAGCATAGGCGGAGCTGAAAACCAGAATTAAAGTTTTTTGTGATATGACACTGTCTCCTAACTGCTGTCACAGACATTGTTAGTACAAGGCAAAGAGAGTTTAGAGTTCTGAGCGACAGAACTCTACTACATATTCACCCAGTCCCACCCAGCAGTGAATCATGATACACATCTCCTGCTACACTGCATCAAGATACCTTATTTTGGACCAAGAACGTGCTTAGGGTGAATGGCTAGGGCTCGAGGGGCAGATTTCTTGTGCTTTCTTTCCAAAATTTTTCCTGCTGTCCTGGAGGCCGTGACACAGAGACACACCTCTTAAAGATCTTGTTAGGTGCATGTCACTCAGAACTCTAAAGCTGACTTCCCCTTGCATAAAACAGATCTTTATTAAGAGAGAAATTGATAAAGATTTTCCAAAATGATACAAAATTAGATGTCTGGTGATACCTGAAATTAACCGTAACTAAGATGAGCAGAATTTTCCCACCTGCAGAAAAGAAGGAAGTATGGGAGCAGGAATGATGAAAATTGATGGAAAGTACTGGCTTCTACCCAAACTTGTGCTCACTGGAGCTCAGTAATCATATTATTCAGGCCAACAGGAAAACCTGGAGAAAAACTGTCAAAAAGAAAGATCAGACACTCCCTATTGAAAGGAGAGGTGATGTCTTTTTCCCCTCAGGTAAGTTTTCCTAGATACACAAACATCCCAGAGCAAGGCATTGAAGTACTCTTCTACCCACAATGAAACCCTGAGTCTTACTTCCAGTGTAACCCACTCTTTCTTCTAAGAGTCCCAAATGCCATATTTTGTAGATGGGTCTCAGAGAATGTCAAAAGACATGAAAACATTTGTGCAGCCAGACAGTTCCTGGGTGAGTACCTGTCTGAAGAGACTCTAGAATGAGATCTAATCAAGGAAGTGTTATAAGAAAAAAACACTTGTTAAATTTGCCTGATATGTCATAATATGATTAATTACAATAACAAAGTAAGATTATCCTTTATTTCTACCTCATATATTTTGGGGGAGGCATTGTTAGGACAAACATTAGACCTAGGATATCTCTCAACCTATCACATGTTTTAGTAGGATGCCAGAAATCTCCAAGAGCAACAGCATTGCACAGGAGCTGCTGATAGCTCCTCAAATGCATAGATTATTCTATTTTTGATGATATGCGTATGTCAATCTCGAAGCAAAATTGAGCCCTTAGGGCAAAATTCTTCTCTCAGATCTACACATCAATGGGAGTTCCCCTCATTCAGGAAGAACAGACTATGGGAAATGAGAGCTGCTGTGTGGGTCAGGATAGAAAATATTGTCTGTAGTGTTTATTTTTGAAATAGTAAATTTCAAATATAAATGTAATTTTCTGTAATAGAAAAGTATTTGAACAAAATCTAGACCTACCCTACCAGCACCACAGAAAAACATACCACATCCACAAACAAATATGTAGCTTAGGGGTTTGGAGTGAAAGGGAAGGTAAAATTATGTCTTTAGAAAAGCTGAATATGTCAAATTCTTCCTCTAAATGGTGAATTTCTTCAGAATGAAAACACTCTTTATTATTACAGACTCATTGGGGACATGGCGCTTGAAGATCTCTGTAATCCTTCACAAGGTGAGAAATCACATTCCTAGTGCCTTCAGGCCTTTACAGGCTGTCTGGGCATGTATGTAAAGAAGAAATGCCTCATTCCACCACGCTCACCATGAGGCATGCCCAGCATATAAAATGAAATTCCTTTGTCCAGAGGGGTTGATGAGGAAGAAGGACCACTAATCAGGAGTGGCCACTCAGGAGCTCTGGTGCCACCTCCCCAGTTCTCTACAGGCCAACTGTGTATGTAAATTTTAGGTTAAACATACTAAAATATACATGTACAAAGAAAGCAGCCTGACAACTATTTCATTTTGGAATTGCTGCCAAAGTGTATATCTGAGCCAGGTCTGTGTTCACTTTACATATGCCTATCTTTGCATGTTTCTTTAATGATAGAATCAATCCCTTCATAGTGAAATGGTACAGTTCTTATACCCCCTTTTAATTCCTAATTCCCTCTAATTTCTAATTTGAAAACTAACAGCTATTAAAATAATGTTTAAAAGAGTGAATTTGGGCATGTATCCTATAGTGATTCCCTGAACTGGTGTGAATTTCACCTGAAAATTCCAGGTGAAAGGGTGCTGGTGTCGGGTTTTAATGCTGGTGGTCTGATTTAGTCTTTCTCTCTTGCTCCTGCTTTTTAATCTCTTTCAACATTCTCCTGCTTGAAAACTTCACTACTCATTAGTCACTACTAAGATTATTAGCATGCAGCCTTGGCTCTCCACAGCTACTATAAACAAAGATATAAAGTGCTTTCTCATGTTTCTTGCTGTGGTTTTGGAAGCAGTGTATATTGCAAGAGGGTAAAGGGACTTACAGCTTCAGACAGATACAGTACAAGAAAAACAGCAGCCAGGGACAACACCTAAGGCTTTGGAAAGATGTCACTATTTTGAATTATTAACAAGAAACAATCAAAATTAGAAAATCCACTAACGTGCCTGTAGGAACCGCATACCCCTAACACAAATGTTTATGAATTAGGTAAGCTTTTAAGAACTAGTTAAATAAATATTCAGCTATAACCCATTCTGCCTGTGGACATGTAGCTATAAATCTTTGTTATTCTGCTAGAGACACCACAGATATAAAATGGTAACAAGGACAGCTATAAAAAGTTTGTATTCTATTTCCACTTGAGAAATGTCAAACTTTATTTTTGTTAGTGTGTATCTGGAAAATATTTCTCCGGCAGTTTTTTAACCATAACCTGAGAAGAATATTTAATTGCAGGAATAATCACTGTTGAGTATCAAAATTAACTTAATACTCATTAGTTTGACTGTGGCAGTACTTCTTAACTTGACTTGTAAAATTTGTGCAATGAATTATTGAAAAGCCATTATTGAAATAACTTCTTCTTTTTTAACATGGCTGCTTGTATTTCCCCATTGAAACACAGCATGCATCTGTTGCCATAGATACCATTATTTTCTGAAATAAACATTACTTTTTTCCTCATTCCTACATCCACATACAAAAAGCGAAACTATGACACCTTTTCCAATTATATATATTCTGGTCACAGCAGTCCATTTAAATAATAATCTTATTAAGTGTAAAAACCTATTTTACCTCAACATGCGGACATTTAAGTAACATGAAAGATGATAATTCTCAAAGTTTATTAAACACAATATGGCGTGCACATTTACAATCCTTAAAGGAGTGACCTTTTTGGACTCTTGTCATTGCATAAAATATGAGAAGGAGGAATTTCACTAAAACGATTTTGGGGGACAGGGAAAAATTTATATATATAAAGCAAGTTTCTCACAGTGTGTTTATACCTCTTCTGTTCTAATCTTGTGGTGTCTGAGCACTTGGAAAGGAACCTTCTATTCCATGGCTGGGTTGAATGGAGAGTAATTTCATTTGACTAATTGGGCAGTCCTCCTTAGCCTTGTTCTGCAGCACAGAGAGTTTGGGTAGTTTTCAAAAGTCTCATGTACAATTTCCAAAAATAGCACTCAGTTCAAGGAATTTAGAAAACTGTCCACAGGGACAAAACTTGTCATGTCTATGCCACAGTAGCCTCATGCACTAGTTCTGAAAGAAACACACTGCAGCAAAGAAAATACCTCATACTTCTAGCAGTAAGGAGAAAACTATACTTCTAGAGATTGCTTCTCTGTCAACTATTATACATGCAAAGGGAGTGAAAAATGGACAAAATAAGATAACACCACAGCAAATAAAACACAAATGTCCATACAAGTGAATAAAAAAAGCATTATACAAGTTTCATCCTAGTCCACTCCTGACTATGATCAGGCAGGTATGCAAAGATAACAAATGCCTATAACTGAGGCCCAAAAGACAGCCTGGAATGTAGAGGATATAAATCAGTAGTTTCCTTGCATCTTTAGTAGAACCACACTGAAGTATGCAAGAAGAACTCAGCCTTTATAGTGTTTTAAAAGATATGGGAATATTCTAAACATTTGTTCTGCTTTTTTAGAACCTTTCCTCAAAGTACAAGCAACAAAGAGCAAAAGCAGGCCGTATCAATCCACAAGCACCAAAGCAGAGAGACATGTCTTGCAACAAGGGATTGGAACTATCTTGGACCACTTTAGGAAGTAGATCCCAAGGGGATTACCTTGACAGCAGCCATCTTTATGCACCGGAAGGTTTTCGGGGTAATCATTCTTTGCTGACCAATTGAAACATCAGGAGAGACTTGGGCTTTTATGAAGGTGAGTGTAGAGACACTCGCGGCTTTAAATACTGAAACCAGCTCATTCAATATCAACAGAAAACAAAGAAGAAGTCATTGTTGAGAACAGGATGGCTACCAGCAAGAGACTAACATCTGAGTAAACATAAGATGTAACTCTATTTGTAATACATTATGGTGGTCTATAATAGCTTACAGATCCTATCTAGCATTACTGTCACTTCATGTAAGAATAAAGACACCTAGATGGAGAAGTTATATCTTGCTAGGTCCTATAAACTTCATGGATTTCAGCCTAAATGAAAGGCTGAGACTGGACTAGCTGGTGACGTAGCTGTCCTGTGGTGTATGATAACATTATGGCTGTTACTGTTTCAAAATTCAGTGTTACTCTGGCAGTGAGGGACCTCCATCACCATTTTTGAGGAAACTGAAAACTTTTGCAATCTGGCTTTATCTTATTTTTAGAAAGACCATTACAGATTACAGTTTCCAAACAAAATTGGATACAGAGCAAGTATCCATATAATAGGAATAAAGTAGCACCAGGTAACTCACTCTGTCACCCAGAGAGACCTTGATAGGAAAAGTTGGCCCGTGCAAACCTGAGGAACAAGGAAAAGATCAAGGTGTTGCACATGGGTTGGTGCTATCTCAACAACAAATGGTTGGAGAATGGATTGAGAACAGCCCTGAGGAGAGGGACTTGGGAGATGTTCATTGGTAAGTAGCTCAACATGACAGATGATGCAAGCTTGAAGCCCAGACAGCCAAACACAGCCTGGGCTGCTTCAAAGGCAGTGTGGCCAGAAAGTCAAGGGAGGTGATTCTCCCACTCTGCTCTTGTGAGACCTCACCTGGCATTTTGCATCCAGCTCTGGAGCCCTCAACATAAAAAGGATGTGGACCTGTTGGAGCAAGTCCAGAGAAGAGCTTCAAGAATAATCAGAGAGCTGGAGCATCTCTTCTAAGATGACAGGCTGAGAGACTTGGAGTTGTTCAGTCTGGAGAAGAGAAGGTTCCAAAGAGACCATATAGCACTTTCCAGCACCTTAAAAGGGCCAACAAGAGAGCTGGAGACTAACATTTTATAAGGACATGCAGTGGAAGGACAAGATGTAACAGTTTTAAACTGAATCCGTTTAGATATTAGGAAAAAAATCTTTTCTGTGAGGTTGATGAGGCATTTCAACAGATTGCTCAGAGAAGATGTGGATGCCCCATCCCTGGAAGTATTCAAAGCCAGGCTGAATGAGGCTTATAGCAACCTTGTCTAGTAGAAGGTGTTGCTGCTTATGTCAGGGGGGTTGGAACTAGATATCTTGAAGGTCCCTTCCAGCCCAAATCATTATATGATTCTATGATTCCGTGAACTAGGAATGCAGATAAATTAAAGCTATTAAAACAATTTGAGAGGAACTATCACTTGTCAAGAAGAGTAAAAGACATAGGCTCCAAGGCGAGGTGAATGAGGCCCAGAAAAAGACATTTACAGTATCAGGCCTGAGAACCTACTTTTTCTCAGTTCTTGAGATGAATATAATTTTGCAAAGAACTAGTATTTGCACATTCAAAGGAGATAAGTGATTTGAACTCAACAGCATGTTCTCCCTTATTTTCCATTATTCTTGTTCATCAAAATTTATCCAGATCTCACACTATCTTCTAGAGTATCATTTATTCAGGAAAATGTTAATGGTAAAAAAATCTCTTCCCTCTTCTTCTCTGTGAATAAAATGCTGAATCCTTCTCAAAGAAAATATATTAGACATCATTCAAGGCCCAGACATGACTTGTTTTCAAATGCAGCATTTCCAAATGCTCCATACCCAAACCTTTAGCAATAAGGATGAAGGGACAAACAATGGCAAGGCACTGATACATAAATCATGTGCCTCTCTGATAAGCAGAAGGGCTCTCATAAGCACAACATCCTAGTTCAAGCCCTGGCTCCCACAGCTGCTCCAGGCTGGACTTCCAAAGGCATGGACATCTACCTATAGCAGCAAACGTCTGCCCATTACTAGCCAATGAAAGCTATGCACCCCTGAGAAAGTGCAGGCCTCAAACACTAAAGGAAAAGTACCAAGGTCCCAGAAATAAACATTCCCTGAAAATCAGACTGTATCCTAATTCTACCACACTGAGAAATGGTTCATTACTTTATGAACACTACAACATTCCTTTTATAGTGAAGACAGTAACTAAAGGAGGAGCAATAACAATCTCTCTATTAATAATGGTGGGCATCTCCTGTAAACTTTTTGTCATGAACAATAGTCCTAAGGCTCAAATATACAGAAATGCCAGTTCATCCACAAATGTCCATACATGTTAATAGTCCTTGGCAAACATGGTCTAAAATAAATTAAATTAGCCCTCAAAGAAAACCCTGATTTGTCAACCAGTGATAAAACATTCATTCATTTCACTTTCTAATGCCAGGTTAGAGCTTGCACGTCTAATTAAACCATTTCATATTCTGTATTTCCCAGACGTTCCCCTTGCTTTGAGCTAGTTTAGCTTCCTCTTGCAGCCCAGAGTTTTCTACATCCTGAACATTTATATATTCAGCACTAGATCACAAGTGATGATATAGAACATTTCACGATGTCACACTGGGATACATCTGGATGTGCTGAAAACAAAAGGGGACTGAGACTAATTTTCCCAAGTAAAAATACAAATTTGTCTAAGGTGAATGCAGTTTCTGGGACACAATAATTATCTGTGAGCCTTTCATATCTGTTAATATTGCACACAGACCCAGGCTGCACTGGAAGCTTATGTGAGCTGGGAACCTGCCTCTTAACTGATGTCTAATCAGAAGAGGCTGTAAAGCTCTTTCCCTCAACCTTCCCTCATATCAGTGGGCTTGAATCCCCATAAAATGGAATCTTCTGTACATTTGGTGTCAGGGAGTTAGAGACTATGTCAGATGTCCCATTTGCCCGAGTCCTGTGTAAGCCTCAGACACTGTAACCATCTTTCTCTTCTTATGAGCGTAGGTTCTTTTCTGAATCAAATGACCTCTAGATTTCAGGAGAGAGTCCCGTGCCCCAGTATTAATGGTTCTACAGTGTATGCTGTCCAGCTTTTTATTTTTGATTTGAAAAGGTATAACTGTAGACATCATGTGTATAAATGTTGAACGAAAAGGTTCATAAAGCTGAAAAAAATAATCTTTCCTTAATTCATTAAACAGCCAAAAGTCAGGAAGTGCCACTACCGGTATTTACTGTGCAATCAGATTCTACACCCACATGTATACACATTATGATACATTCTGTTATTATATAATTCTTTTTTTTTCCACAGCTTTATCCAATGCAGAGTGTTCAGTGAATACAGCAGTTGCCGAATATTTCTCTTTATCCTCATGCTTTATTTACTGCACATCCTCTGAACATTGCATTGAATATAGAGTTACTTGTTGCCTCATGGGTTTTGTGCCGATGCTCCCAAAACTAGTATATCAGTGTACTATAAGGATTAATGAATTTATGGTCACAATCCTCCTATGTACACACTAGGAGAGCATCATTAAACCTCTTCAATAGACTGAAGCAGAAAGACACAATGATCTGCCTGATGTAGGACAACAGTAAGTCAGAGGTATATTGCATGAATCTACACTGCCACATAATGCTGGCTCCTCCCCTGAAGTCTCAAACTTACATGGCTTGTGTTAATTAGAGTCACAACCATCAATGCTGAGCATTTCTGTAAATCATACTCCTGGTCTTGTAACTTTAACATCCAGAAAGCCACGCATTCAGTCATATCCTGGAAATGTCTGGCTGCCTTCTGTGTATCAGCATGAAAGCCTGCAGCAGGCTAGATCTGCTTGTCCCACATGATCATTAACTGTGCAGGTGATAAGGCTAAACTTACGCCTATTGCCATTTTCCTTCTTCATCTACATACAGACACCTACTGACATCTCAGGCAAGTGTACTCCTAGAAGATGTCTCCCCTCTCTACACATCCCAGTTCATTCCTTGAGAACAGTTTACCTCATGCAGAAGCTGAAGTAGGAGTTCTGTGGCAAAAACGTACACGGTAGGTGGAACCATTAGAGATTGCTTCATTAAAAACTCCAAGGCTATTTATGTGGCAATTAAAATTCTGTCAGGTTTTGAGGGATTTGGGTTTTTTTGTTTTGGTGGTTTTTTGTTGGGTTTTTTTTGGTTTTGTTGTTGTTGGGTTTTTTTGTTTTTGTTTTTTTTGTATAAGTGCGTCTAAATCCCTTATCTGAAGAGGTCTTTTTGTAACCAGAAAGAGAGGAAAATTGGAAACTTCATGAAATCTAGGAAGTCTACTGTGCAAAGCTGATATAGTTGGGAAATATTAAAATACAGTATTGAGCCCCACCTAGGGAAAACAATAAGATAATTCTTTTCCCAAAAAGAAAAATGTAGAAAAGCAATTTGCACTTTAGTGTACTATAATATCAGAAATCCCAGTAGGGAAACCAGCTAGATTGAAAATCATAGCAGAAGGTCATTTGCCTGCTATGCCATCGAAGTGGCATCAACTACAGTCTGGGGCTACACTTATGCCCAAGTAATCCAAGTCTACCCTGTTCTGAAAGCATTCCTCTGGGAGCGAGAGCTCTAACTTTTCAGCAGTTCCATCTGTTCAGACAAAGAAAGTCGCAAAAACACAGACTGTACAGTCCTGTGCTAATATATTAGTCACTGAGTCATTGTGCAGAAGGAAATCTTCCCCTCAGAAGAAAACAAAGTAGTGGAACCACTGTCCTTTGTGCAGAGGAGGACACACAAAGGAAGCCTGTGGAAGAGATTTGTCATGGAATTGGATATGTCTGCCCAAAGAGAGATGTCTACAGAGACAGTGCCTACACCTGAGCTAGTCTTCTAAGGCACACCTTATTATACTCATCAGAAGTCTGTATACCTAAAGTATCTGCTTGCTTCCACTGACCAGTTCTGATGCAGCAGTCTGAATTGGAAACATCTGAAGATAAGCAAAATGAAACAGATGCCTAATTTCTGTCATTCAATCAGGCAAGGAAGGGAGCAAGCCACAGAGACCTGTCAGGTGCCAGGCACACAAGCAAGTAGAACACGAAGCACATGGAGAAATTAAATGTGGAACCAGAGGACCTGCAGCCCTCAGGCTTTAGTAGATTTTGAGGTGTAGCCAAGAGTCCTGTGTTAAGGTTTTGGAACTAAGAGCTTAAATTCCTCTGAAGTCTAACTTTAGAGTGAAGCATTAAGTCCCTTTTTTGGATCCAGTTTTCTGACCTTGTATTTTTATAGCCTCTTGGTAGCTATTATAAACTAGCAATTAAATGTAAGAGTAGGATCATTATCCTTAATCATATTGGTAATGAAGTCTGAGTATTAGATTCCGGGAAATGAAATTACATGCATTTCCTTTTGTTCTGTTATCCAATCTCCAGTAATTTACATGTGGCCATTGAATGTAGCTCTGTCTTTCTGTGGTTGCTCCTGCTGACTTGAGTATACAGATTTCTCTCTAACTTTAACTGGACTTTTGAATATGCAGGCAATATAGGACTGAACCACACATACTGGTAAAATTTCCAGGGTTCAAGGGTATTCATGCCAGCAGATACTCAGCACTGTTTCCTGTGTAGCTCCTCATAATTTTCTTTTCAGATGTTTCAGTTCAAAAAATAAGAGTCTGAAAGAAGCCACTCAAGAAAGAAAGGAAAAATTACTGACAATTTGTAAGAAACTCGTTACTGCATTTATTTTTTTCCAATTAAGTTTAGAGAGAGCTAGACTGTAGCCAAAAATGCTGGTGGCTATAAGGTCAAAGTAAAAATTTTTTGAATTAAAAATAAATTTTCCTGCAAAGAAGAAGAAAAATATACCCAAAGACAAGAGAAAGGAAACTTCCCTCAGAACTGGCAATGATTTCAGAAAGCAATACAAGTAGCCACTGGAAAAAAATATGCTAATTAATGAAAACAGAGAGGAAAAATATTCTCTTCCTAACAACCAAATTGCCAAAAGAACTTATCGCTCTTTTCAACATGTAAACTGAATATGAGTAGATAAAAAGTAAAATTAAAGCATATTTGTTCATAAATGGCTAGTTGACAGTCTTCTGGTGAAGCTAATCTTTCAACACACACTGTTACACTTTGTATGTTTTTTCTGATAACTCTCACAGTACCTACTACTGACAACTGTATATCTCTGCCCATGTACTTTTGAGCTACAAAAAGGAATTATTAATTTTCTTATAATAGCCTGTCTCTTACATAGTTATTGACAGGAAAAACAGGATGTCAGTTTGCGGTGTTGGCTTAGAGAAAAACAGTATGATGCGGGAATATTGCACCAACTGCTTTCCAGTTATATTCCGTGTCAGAACTCCAATAAATGCAAATACTTGCAGAAAATGCAAGGTTGGAAAAGCTATGTACAGGTTCTGACTTCAGCATACACAGCCAGCTGCAGACAAGAAAGAATAAAGATGTTCTGGGAGGACTTACGAGAAGGGCTGGAATATGAAGCAACCCCTTATCATAAGGCTGATAAAGTTTAAATGCCACTTATGTGTCAGATGAACTGACTTTCAAACAAGACAAGTCTAACCTGACTCTTATGACTAGTTTGGAAGTTTAGAACCTGATTCACAGACCTAACAAAGACTTCAAACCAACAAAGTTTGCTTTGCTGCTGTTGAAACAAATGGCGCAGGGGACCGAGAGGATTCCCTAAATATACTTTTCAAGATCAGAATGTTGGATTACAACTAGAAGAAATAAAACTATTGGAGAAAATTACATCCATTACATCTAGTATACCAACAAGCAGGGACATGGAAAACTCTCCTTAATCACCTGGAAAATAAAAGCCCGATGTAGTGCCTTTCCTATCGATTTGAAGCGAAAACTGATCAGAGCCATTCATATACAATCCCTAGGATGTTCCACTATGAAGGCTCCTTTATTCCTCCTGAAAGTAAAGAGAAATTATTACCTCTTTAAAAAAATAGGATACCAAACAAAATAAAACAAAACAAAAAAACATATTATTATTAGATGTGTACAAAAGTAATTTCTAATTAACCATCACTAAACTACAACTTGCTCTGTACAATTTGCATAAAAGCCAGAGACTTATAAGTGAAATAAAATGACTACAGAATAAGATGCACAGCTTTGATTCCTCGCAAGGAGAAAGCTAATAAGGTGCTTGAAAAAGTATTAAATACAGGAGAAAAAACTCTGTTTTAACAAGGGGAAATACCTTGTTATTCATATTCCCTTTGGTAGTAGTTATTCTGAGTATCTGTTAACACGTGACTACAAATATTTAGAAGTTTATTCATATCTCACTTTTACAAGATGTACATTCATATCATGTGATTCAACATAATACACTCCAAAAATGGAACTCAACATGTCTGGTGAATTCATGTAGGAGCATGCTGGCATAATTATGACCTAAAAAAAGGTTGTTTGCTTGTTTCTTTTTCTCTTCCACAATAGCAAAAGGGTACAACCTTTTAAGATGAGTTAGGTTTGAAGTTTTTTTGTTCATTTGTTTCATTTTAGCAATCCCTGAAATGTCTGTAAATCAGACACACTGTGAGTACATAACCAAAATAATGCTGTGGTGCTGCAAATCATACTGGCTGCTCATACTTTGCAAAAGCAACAGGGTTTTAAAATATAAAAATAAATGCAAAGCATTGTCAAATTTACACTCAACATAATTAAAATAATACACATTTAGAATTTTCAAACAGAAAATAAATAAAACATCCACATACATTAATACAAAAAACCCAGAGATATTTGCCTGTCTTTGATGTAATTAATACATACCATAAGCCTAGATTCATGAAAGTATTGTCTTTCAATAAATATCTTCAGCTTCAAAATCTGATATTTTCTACATTCTTCAATTGATTTTAGTTATATATCAATTTTCAATATAACGTGTATGAACTACATTATATTTCACTTATTTATTGGAAATCAGCAAATTTTCTAAAATTAGGAACCAATTTTTAGCATCAAATCTGTCTAACAGAAAAAATTTGAGGGATATCTGTCATCATACCCCTTTTGAAGAATGCCTCAAACACCAAAGCCTGTGGCCTTCCACTGACCCGGCTAGAAAAGCCAGCCAGCAAAAATAACCAATATAAAATTAGCCACGGTATTACATTGACAGGGCCTATGTTGTACCTTTTAAAGGAGTGACTTAGAGATGCCATTTTACAAGCACAAGGCATAAAGCAGAAGGCTCTATTCGTCTCTGAGGGAGAGGAGATCCTACTCTGTAACACATCACACTTCTTTTTATTTTTTGTTTTAGTTTCCAAGCAATACCAGGCCTTCTCCAGCCCTATCACATCTAGCTGCAATCAGTAAAGATTTTCAAATGACCTAAAGAGAAGCTGTTGCCATGTTATCCACAGCTGTTTGAAAACTTTTTTGTCATGAAAATGCTGTCACATCAGGGAAAGAAAACAACATAATGGGGTGAGAAGGTTGCTTACAGATGAAAAGTGGGGCACTTCAACCATCCTTTTTAAACAGGAACAAAATAAAATTCCAACCATATTGGCTGTGTGCACTTTATGGAGTTGTGTAAAATTAGCAGTTACAAGGACACCACCTGGATCATTAGATATTAGATATTATAAAAATAAACACATTTCTAAGAAAGGCGTGTAATCTATTTTTCCTATACTTTGAAAGTTTTTCTCAAACTGAAGGGGAAAAAAAGCCTGCCAGCTCCAAAACAAAAATGCCTCCAAAAACTAAAATTATCTGTTTAAAAAAAAAAAAAAATGCCTAGCACATTTACACAAGCAGAAAACGTGCATATTTTTCATAAAAAAAAAATAAATAAATCCATAACCTGGGTTTGCCTTAGGAATCTGGATTTCTGTACTACTACATGTCTATTTGATTTGAGTCAACAGTCCCAATGTGTCAATGTTATGTCAATTCAAAATCATGTCTTATTATTATTTTATAGGCAAACGTAGGACTAAAAGACATAGTAGATAAAGCATGCAAAGAATTGACATCTGTATACTTGGTCTGTGTGAAAAATTTATAGTAGGGCAAGTTGGAAATCAGAGTTTCCTAGCAATTTGTGCATGCTGTTGGGAACTTGGAAATTTGGTTTAGTCTTAGCACTGACACAACTCGGCTCCACTGAGTCATAAACAAAATTCCCACTGACATACAGGGTCAGAGAATTGGACAGTAACTTCATGTTCTGTGGAAATAACTAACAGGTACATTCTGACACTCCAAAACACTTTCAATGTGCCCTTTAAAACATTTGTTGAAGTCAGATATAGAGTTTAAATTTCAAGGAGCTCTGGCTATGTTAAAGGTTGTCTACCACCACAAAGCCCATGTCAGATTGTGATCTGGGGGATACTGCTACATTAAAAAAACAAAAGTAATCATACTCAGTGCTGACAATGGGTGATGGAACCTGGCCCTTCATTTATATGCCCATATTTCTACAAAAATGGGGACAATACCTAGTTCATAATGGGTGAGGATTAAATAGCAGACATTTATACAGCATTTTGCAAATGAACATTACATAATTCCTAAGTATTATGATATTAACCAAAATGTCACTACATCTATATGACCCTATAAAGCAAAAAAAAATTTTTTTTTTTCACATATTTCCAAGTCAATAAAAATGAGCCATGGAGTCAACTGGCTAATTTTGTACAAATGAATGAAGTACTTTAACTTATTTGACAGTTTTTAAAAAACCCAGAATCTATTCTTTCCATTATAAAGGGACCCATTTAAGGCATTAAGCCTTTTTTATAGTCTTGCTTATAAATGTCATTATTCGTTTGGCATTCATTCAAGTTATTTTCCAAATACCAGACAAATCTGAGAAAGATTCTTTAGCAATCCACATATGCTAAACAAAGGCCTCCTCCAAGGAAATTCTGCTCAGTGGCTGCTGTTTTGATGATCTTGGAAATCTCGCACTTCTCAAATCAAAGATTACACAAAGATCAGGCTGGGTGATGGTGGACAGTAAATGAGGCTTGGCATGCCTGAGAATCTCAAACAATTACAATACTTTTCAGCTTTAATAAGCACTTCAGGACCATGACTATGTTACCTTCAACCCCCAGCCTACTTAGGAAAATAATTAAAAAACAAAAAACAAACAAACAAAAAAAAAAGAGACCACACATTAACAGAGATGGAGTAGATGCTTTGGTCCAAATCTCAACCTGTATGGATCACTGGAGCTCCACATGATGAATGGAGCCACAGTGACTTACACTTAGAGAACAGTACAGTCCAATACATGGTAGGCCAGGTAGGATGCCTCATTTCTTCCCAATGATGTAAAGACGACAAGAAGAGGAGGTCACCTGGGTGCATCACCCAAAACAAGGCAAAGCTTTTACACCCCCACTAATGCAATTGGCCCATTCAGAAAGCAAAGCAGAACCAGTTCTGGCAACAACCCCTACACAGAGCACCTTTTAATTTCCTTTCATGCTAAATGAAAAGCAAGAGTAGTATGAATCACCTTGGTAGATTCGCAGCAACACTCTACCCCTCTCCCCAGGCTGAGCTGTGGTACCTCCTTCAAAGCATGCTAAGCTGATAAATCTTGCCACCTTCTTCCCTTCTGTGGTAGAGAGCAAGATTGTCCTTGAAACATCCATTGAAAGCACTCACAAAAAAAGTAAGAATATTCATTCTGGAAAGATGCATGCTACGCTACCAGCCTTGTTTCATCTTAGCAGGGAATTGTATTCACATTGCCGCTGTGTTTTGAATACCATAAAGAAGTAAAATTTCTGAGAGACATCTACAGGCATTTTTTCTGTGTTTTTGTCTAGTAGAACAGCAAAGGCAGAAACTTATTCCTTCCCATAAAAGGTGGATGCATACTGTATGTGTATCCTGTAACACTTTAGGATTGGTAGCACTTCTCAGCATCTCACTTGAATGTCTGAGAAACTTCACGTCCCAACCCTAAAACTTCAACAAGTTCACTGTATGGAATTATTTGAGGGTAAAAAAAATCCTCTCTGAAAGTCCAGTGCAGGACTGCAAAATAACCATGTAAGCCTCTCTCAAATTCTCAAAAGAGGATTTGAAAGGCTAACAATTAGATTAGAGGTACAGATAACAAGCAGTCCCCATTCAGTCGATAGCTCTACGCCTTTGGTTTTCAACACCGTGTATCTAATTCTCCTTCAGTAGCTGTGGGTGGGCAGTACAGCAGTTTGCTTACTTTAGTCTAAACCATCTTTGTGCTGATGTTTATTATTTTTCATATCTGCATTTTAGAACTGCTAGAAACAAATATTTCTCATTCTAGCCAGAATTTCATACATCATCATGAAGAACATTTTACTTTCCAAACAATGTTTTGTTTCAATAAGAAATTGTTAATTGCCTGAAATTTGGTCTGTATTTCTCAGCAACAAGTAATGCTACCTTAATATTTTGGCCTTGCTTTAAAAAGGTACTAGACTTTCACAGAGAGATAAAAAAGGCAGGCAACTTTTATCAGCCCCAGCAAATCCAAGACATTAACTACTTCTCACATAAAAATAGAAAGAAAATGGCACAATTTTGACATTCCAGAAATTTTGTTTGCTAGAAAATATCAAAATTTGAAGGAGAAAAACAAAAAGTCTCTAAAAACTCTCCTAAGCATGAATTTTTGCCCTACAGTAATATTTGAAATTGATAAATATCAGCAAAAGCCAAAACTAGTTATGGATTGCTGAACAAGACATAAAAAGCAGGCCTAATAATGGTGCTATTCAGAGGATAACCTTCCATCAACCCAGACCTTGGTAGCAAAGGCAACAAATAACTATCTTGTTAGATGAAGACAAGACCACCATTTGTACCTTCCCCTCTCCTGCCCAGCAATTTTTTTTAAAGCAAACCCAAACTTAATTAGAAGTGAATAACAGAAAAAAGTAAAACTGGGGAGGAGGGCCAGTAAATCCAGACACTTTGGTAATATAATTTCAAGGATTTCCCTGTTCTCCATCCTTGCTGGATTTGCAGTAGTTACTTTGTTTAAGCATTAGCTTAATAGTTGGTGTCCAAATTACAGGCAAAAATTAAAATGGCCAAATACTGAACTTGTCTTCTTCTACAGAACACTCCTATGGGTTTTTTTTTTTCAAATTGTTTTGGTTTGTTGTTGTTTTGATTTTTACTTAAAATCATGTGAAAGTGTCAAGTTTCAGCTTGCTTCCCAGAAATATGGCACATTAAGTTGACTAGAAATCATAGTATCTACTTTTTCCCATATGTGATACATATAACTTCATCCATTTCTAGAAGACTCGGACTGTCATTTTGGCAAGGAGCTGCAATGCATCAGTCTGAGCATAAGGGATTTAAGTTATGGATCTTGCAGAATTGGTTAATAACAGAAAAAGTACGGCTATTTTTTTTAAATCTATAATATTTACAGTATTGCACTTTACTGCACTTAATTGCATTTCACTAAAATTAATGCTGCATCAGTATTATGCCTTAAAACCATACGTCCATCTTTGTTGTATAATTCATTCTTTCTACAGCCTGTAAAACAGTGAGATTCTGATTCAAAGATCTAGGCATTTGGGGAGAAAAAAATGAAAAATTGACCTGTTTCTCTGGCACAATACATGTCTTTGAGTTTAGGTAATTCTGGTAAAACAGGTGCATTTCTTATTGTTCCCATCTTTCAGGTTATCACTAACAATTTGTGAATTCTAGTCTCCCTTTTTTTCTCCTTTCAAAGGACATAGGACATAGCCATTTGAGACACACACTTTTTTGTTATTGCTGCTCTTTTTTTTTTTTTTTTTTAGGAAAGAAAAGAAGGAAAATAAAAACCTGCCTTGCCTCAGATCTGAAATTCCACATTTAAATTCAAACCAGTTCTGCAGCAGCAGCTCCTCAGTGATGGAAGAGATTCATGGCAGTGAAATAATACTGTTGGCAACAAAGAAATGTCATCTTTAATGGAGACCAGCCCCAAGGATTTATTATTTATTATTATTACTATTTGTTTTGTTTAGTTTTGTTCTAATATATTTCTGATCTTCAAAACGTGTTTAGTTTGACACATGCACAAGGTAGCAAAACTGACAGCAGCAGATGACGTTATGCCGGAGCGATCACTTTTGCCAGGGTCAGAAATCCGAAGTGTCCCCAATGTTCACAGATTAACATAATTTAGAGATGGTTTCCTTTTCTTTTTTTTTTTTTTTTCTCTTTTTTGTGAC
>WBMY01005581.1:343754-398507 GCA_013397315.1 Donacobius atricapilla | reverse complement strand
GTTTTTTCTCCAACGAAACATATCCTGCTGGATTTAACATAGAACTGGCAATATTTTCCCCACCTTGTTCTTGGTAGACTGCAGTTATTTTTGTTGTACCCCTGGAATAATTATTATTCTGTGCGCTTGAATAGCTGCCTGAAATTCGTCTCCAGATAACAGCGCCGGCATTTCCAGCGCCTCTCCGCACCGTTTGATCCCCACGCGGAGTCGACTTCCCAGCTATTTATTTCTGTCTCTTCTCCTCGGGCTTTAACGCGAACAGTTATTCGGTATTTGGAGGAATTTTGTCTGCTGGTCGTATGGCTTTTTACGTCCTTCTCATTCCCTCGCCTCGTGTTTGAGATAATCAGAGCCCATCATCACGCCACCCTCTGCTCTGAATCGCAACTAAAGCAGGCTCCTTGTTGGAGCAAGGGGCCATTGTTTCTTTTCCGGGGGAGTGTGGGACTGTTCTGAAAATTAGCAGAATATTAAAGCACTAAAAATACATTTAATTAATCCAAAGGTGCCCCCAGCACTAGAGTTAACGCTTCCATAGGAGGAGAGGAAAAATAATAGTAGAGGAAACAATTAATAAAGGGCTTAAAAAAATCAATTTCCCCCAGTGCGAATTTAAAATTATTATCTAGGGGACAAGGATTGATCATTTGATCTCGGCACTGCGGATATCCCTGACATTTATTATATTGTCGTGTCTCGGTGGCATCCTTCCTCCAGAGTTCGTTTAACAAGTGAGGGAGCGGAGGAAGCCTTACAACTTAACAAACAGGTCTTGTCATCGCAAACGCCAATCAAATCCGAGGCTCTAATGTATATCACACGGCACCACATAAATAATAAAGGCAAACGATAGACGGGGAAGTAACGTATGGCTGAGGAAAGATCCCGGCACGACACGCTGCTTGTGCCTCTCTCGTGCAGTCTGCGCGTGTAAGGGCTCGTAGGGATTGTTGTGCAGGCTGCTGGGTGGTGCGAGGGTGTCACGGACACGCGGGGACACCGGCACTCATTCCCCCGCGGCAGGGGGTGCGTACCGGGCCCGGGGCCCCTCTGCGGAAACTTTCCCCATCCCACGGCTCGAACGGCACCGATCCCCACCGTGCCCGGTCTCCCTCTGCCTCCCTCGCGGCAAGCAGCAATCAAGGATAAATATTTACTGACTCCGCGTCCCCAGCGCCGGAGAGGCACGGTGCGCGTCGGCTTCCCCGAGCTGCCGCAGTTTGCACCAAGTCCGCCGGATCCCCTCTTTCCTCCCTCTCGCCCCTGTCCCGCTCTCCTCCCCGCAGCTCCCCCCTGCGCCCAGCCCCACGCCTGCAGCCCCGGCCGGCGCGGGGCCACGCTCCTCCCGGGGCCCCCGGGCGCCTCCTGTCCCTGCCGGGGCTCCTGCCCCCGAGGACAGCGGCAAATCCAAGCCTTCTCAGATTGGGGGGCGGAGGGGGGAGAAAGCTCTCTTGCCTGTTCCACATCCCTCCCTCCTTGCTTTCCCAGCAGCGCCCGGTGGGAAGATTGGTTGCCCCTCGCTTCCCGCAGCCACCGGGCGCGCAAGTGGCTCGGCGGCCCGCGGGCCACCGCCACCGGGCGGCCTCGACGGCATCGGAGCGGCCGGAGGGGAGCCTTGCAGCCGGGGGGAGTTGCCTCAGACTCGCTCCGAAAGAGAAAAATGAGACAAAGCACCGGAAGGGGAAAGGAAGAAAACCGGGAAAATTGCAAAAATGAACAAACAAACAAAAAAGGACCAGCGCAGAGCTCAACTCTCGCGGGGATCCGGCCTCCACCCCGCGCCGCGGACCCTGGCGGGGCAGGCGGCGGAGGGCGCAGANCGGGAGGCGGGGAGAGCCCCGGGCCCCCCCCTTTTTACCCAGCCCGTGGCTTTGCGGGAGCCTAGGGAAAGGTGGTGCAGGTGGGAACAAAACTGGGGGGCAATTTTGACCCCGCTACTAACTTCGACGACGGGTTCAGAGAGGAATAACCTTTATTGCTCCTCCTGATAATGAGCTGGGGAGGAGGGATGCAGGGAGGGATAAAGGGAAGGAGAGAGAGAGAGAAGGAACTGCCGCCCAAATACCGTTCCGTTGCAGGAACGGAACTCCTGGGACACTGTCGCAAGCCTGAAAAGTCACCAGCGCTCCTCGGAACTACCCTCAGCCCCTGCTCACCGCGGCACCCTGGGTGCCTCTTTGCCATGCCACAAGCCAACCCGCTCTCCCAGAGCCCCCCTCGCAGGACCGGCCACCAGCGGCACTTCGAGGGCTATCCCGACTGCCCGGCCTGCCGGTTCACCTGAGGGCACCATGCCCCCAAATCCTCCTCCTTCCCCGAGGGCACCATGCCCCCAAAATCCTCTTCCTCCCTACTACCCCGGGGCAACGGACAGGAGCCCTCTGCCCGTCTGGGGGATCCTGACGGGACAAAAGGGGTGGCCTGTTTATTCTACCCCTCTTCCTGTCCCCACCGCCGCCCCGACGGGGTGGATTCCTCCCCACAGAGCCGAGCCCGCCCCCTGACTGCCCCCTCCCCAGAGCGAGAGGAGGCATCTGCGAGCAGGGCAGCCTGGCAGCAGATAGCCCGGACCTGGCACTCCAGAGGAGCGTTTATTTAGCGTGGTATCCATCCATGTGTTATTTTTAAAGTCCTCTTTCAAAGGAAGCTCTTGGCCATTGTGGTTTTTCTCCGTGTTAAACGAGAGGAATAATCATGAATGAGTTTAAACGTTGCATTAGCTTTAAGCATATCCGAGGCAAAGTATTGAATTTCATATTTATAGGAGGAATTTACATGTGTACATTTACTCATGGTATGACTTAGGGCGAAATTGATTTCCTCCCACCCTCCCCCCTGCAGCCTCTTTTGGTCCAAATCGGGCAAATAAGCAAACAGAAAAATAATCGGTATAATCCACGTTTTAATAAGCGCTGATTTTGCAGAGTAGATAACTGAGTCCTCTCTCTCTCCATCTCCCTCCCTCCTTCCCTCTCTCTCTCTCTCGTGATTAATTCAGGGACTGTAATCATGGACGTTGTACATCAAACCTTTCTGCTCACGCTACAGACTCCTGCAGATCTTTATTGGTTTACATGAAAGCGAGTAAACATATTTCAGAGGATGCCCTTTCAATCTGGCTCCATTTCCACAGCACATAATTCCAAGGACGATTTGTTTTAATAATAAGAATGGATGCAGTGTTAATGGTTTTCAATTTGTGTTAAAAAAAATTAAATATTTATAAGTATCGATCGAGGGTTTCAGGATTTTACAGACGTCTTAACACATTTCATAGAAGGGATTTTTTTTTTTTAATTTAGAAACCTGCGTCGTATTCTCTTTTATGCTGTTTATTGATTTAAGCAGCATCCGTGTCTCAAGCGAGAGACTAATAGATTTTCATTAAAATAGGCTCTCTTAATCCTGATTGTGAATGGATATGATTGATCCATCCGGCACACTACACATCTATAATATTAATAAAGGACATTATCATGGCAGGATTTGCTTTTCCGTCATCAGGGTACTTTTGTTTTTTCTCTCTTCTTTGCAACGTTAAAGATTTATTTGGGAACTGTAAAATAGCCCACAGGAGGGGACGCTTTGGGAAGAATACATTTTTATATTAGATTTTTTTTGGTGGTGGTGGTTTTAGTGGAAAGACTTTTTTTTTTTTTTTAATTTACAAACTGCTGTGGCAACATATGGTGAAAATTAAACTGTTTGCCCCGCAAATCTAATATTAAAACATTTATGTTGAGTTTTATTTTTAGAAAAACAGTCTTGAAGGAGAGGAAAACAATCTTGTATGAAAAGTAAAATAAAGACTATTTGAAAGGCTACAGTTCAAACAATAGCCTACTTCACCGGCTGATGCTGCTGGACTGGTACCGTACCTGATGAATATGTTACGAAGTGGTCGGGACAGCAGCGGCTACAGTAATTAATGGAGTGTGACAGAAATGCTAAGGGCTTAATTGTCTTTATTTCGACTTGCAGTAACGTAACCAAAGGGATATATTAATTCAGTACAAAAACACATAAATGCCCTCTTCTCTCCCACACCAACGTACAAGCAAACACGCACGCTCACACACTCACACAACATCTCTTCTATATCATATTATTATTATTTTAATATATATAAAGCTGTATCTTTCCAGCAACATTAATTACTCATATATTCATTACAGGGAGCCTAGACGTGTTCAAATCCTCATCTACTTTAACTTCTGCGAAATTAAACATTCACGAGGTGAATTACAATAAGCAATTGCCTTTGTGTGTAATTAATTACGATGCAGTGGGCCGGCATAATGGGCGAGTAGTCTCCTTGCTTTCAGTTGCCCTGGATAACTCGAGCAGAATAGGAAGAGTCTGTGATGGAGGGGGGGAAAGAAAAAAAAAAAGAAAAAAAAAGGAAAAAAAAAAGGGAAAAAAGGAGGGAAAAAAGTTGAGAGCTATAAAGTTGGTACTGAATTTAGCAACACGAAATACACACAGAGAGAATTGTTTGCCTTCTCTAGTAATGTGCGAGGGACGCTGCAATTTTGAACTCTGTAATAATGATTAATAAGTCAAAAGGGCATATTTTTCTTTTATGGTATGCAGCGCTCAAGGGAATATTCCGTGTATGTCTTTAAAACGAAGTAGGAATATTTACACACATGCACAGAGTTAGCAACAGCACCAAAGAAAGAAAAAAACCCACGAATATTTCAGTGAACTATTACATTTTTTTCAATTATTTCCCAATGAGTATTTCAATGAACTGTTACATTTTCCCAATTCACAAGGAAGATTTATGGGATTATTAAGATTTCTAGTGGAAATATTATACAGTGGAAGTTTATCGTCTCTCAGGGATTGTACACCATTTGATATCAATTTCCAGATGTTATGATCCTTTTTCAGAAAATAATTGAGTATATTAACTTCTTTCCTACAGAAGACTATTTAGGGCTTTATTTATTTAATTACTTATTTACTTATTCTGTTAAGGGCACAACTATTTTCCTCCCACCCGTCCCTTACGGAACTAAATTGCTGGAACAGCGGAGTAAACTTCAATCAGATAACAGTTTAATACTCGAGGGAAGGAATAATTTATTTGCCACTTCACTGCAAGCAGAAGCCCGCGAATTTATCTATGTTTTAAAACAAGAAGTAAGGTACGCCCGAGNCCTCGCTCCGGCCGAGGCTCCGCCGGGATTCTGCCCTGCCCGGGGCTGCACCCGCGCCCGGCGGGCTCGGCCCGTCGGGGGAGCGGAGCAGGAGGCAGAGGCTTTGTAGCTGCGCCCGGGAGAGGCCCAGGGCAGACGCTGCCCTCGTGCCCTGTCCCCGGTTTTACAGCCTGCGCGTGGCCGCCGTGTCCCCTCCCCGAGCTCTCTCTCCACCGCCGGGAGGGAATCGCTGGGTGCTGCCGTGGCATGTCCCTCGAGGAGGGATCGAGCTGGGCACCCCCCGGTCCCCGCTGAGCTGGTTCCGGCCCCGGCTGCCTCCCCTGGCAGCCGCGGCCCTCGATGGACAGAGAATCCCCCTGCCCGGCCTCTCTTGGAAGAAATGAGGCCGGCCAGAGCGGAGTTTTACCCCAAAAAAGGAATTAAGGGCTGTATCGGGCTTCAATGCCCCTACAAGACGAGGTGGGGAGTGAGGGGTCTAACATTTCACAGGTTACCTCACCTCGCGTTTATCGGAGTAGTTAAAGGGAATAAAAGAGGTGAGGGAGAAGGAGAGAGAAAGAAAATCAACTTTAAGAGACTCTGGGTTTAAATAGCAGCCTTTGATATTTTGACAGTAAAATGGAAAACACTTAACAGGAGTCAAGTTTTGATGTCTGAGGCTGGCAGCGCCCCCTAAAATTATATTGTCTTGCCTGCTGCTTCAAATTGGACCCAGGACCTTATAACGTCTCTCCAGGTCTTTATCTGCAGCCTTTCTGATTGCAAAACCATAACTGTATCGTTTTACACCAGTCAACTAAGCAAGTGCCAGTGGAATAAAATCCACAAAGTGCACACACATACCAGCTCTACAGCTAAAGCAGTCTGGTTTTTGCAAGTTGTAAAGGCCTGCAAATTAAATACCAATTACTGGAAGCAATAAAATGTTTTTTATTGCACAAAATCTACTTAAAACAGAGAAGAATAGTCGTTTTATTTTGAGGAGGGGGATGGGGGCAGCTCATGAAGACATATATTGGCAGAGAAAGATCATATACAGCGCCTGCATGAGGCCACAATGGAGACATTCTATGGCCAGCAGCAGGCAGGGCTTCTCCCTACGTTGTACAGAGCGGGGTTCTGCAGAGGTGCTTATGATAGGGATTATTGTAGGTGAGACTTGGGGAGGTGGGAAGCCGGGGAACAGTAGCTCTAGGTCGAAGCAAGTGCTGCAAACAAGTTATATGACAGCAATTCAATGTGCTTTTGAGGTCCTTTCCAAATGAGGTACTAAGGGGTTGGTGATGAAAACTACCTGATGTCTCCTCCTTCCCCTGCCCACTTTTCCTTCCCTTCTTCGGGGAAGAATGGGTTACTGGCTTTCTATCTTATGAGCATCAAAGGAAAAGGCTCCCAATCTACTGTTCTGTCAGCAAGGCAGTGTGCAGCTCCCTGGCGTTACCAGCTCCACAGCAAGACTGCCATTTCCCCACAAATATCCTCAACTTTCTACCGAGCAAAATGATGTCAGCAAACCTGCCAGTGGGAGGAATGTTTACACAGATGAGACACACTCAGCTTTGCCTGAGTTCAGGTGTCATTCACCACAACACAATCCCATGTCTAGCACAAAGAAAGAAGAGTGGAAGTAGAGCACAAAGAAAGAAGAGTGGAAGTAGCCAAAAAGTCATACTCTGGCAGAGGAAAAACAGTGTGATTAGTGATATTACAAACGTCACTTAATATGCTCATCCCTTGAATTGCATGTCAAAACCTCTCTCTGATACATGCATCCCACTCCTAATTTCCCTACTCCCAGAGTATCCTATCCTTGTGGTTTACCTTTAAAGAAGCCTGTGCTTCACCTTTGGCTTCTCTTAATGCCAGGAAGTGCTTGTGAATGGGATAGGACAGCCCTTGGGATCACCTACCATGTATGGTGGGTCATGACATTTATGCTGATGGGGGTTTGCATGGTACAGCTTTAAACAGATTTTGAATGAGTGGGTTTGGTTTTTTTTCCAATGACAATAGCAATTTGAGGATTGCAAGCTTGTTTCTTAACATGACCTCATTCTGAGAGAACTAGATTCTCCCACTCACCAGAGTGTATTATACAGAACCAGGCTATGGCAACAAAAATCTTCCAAGCTAATTACCCACAAGCGTACAGGCTTTCTGTGGATGAATTGGATTTAGAAATGCTTGAAGACTAGATTTGACTAGACTTAGAAACACAGGGAAAACTGAAACTCTGCCATGTGGTTTACAGCCACTTCAAAGCTTCCCCATGCTTGCCATGTGAAATCTATAGGTTTTGAAATGAAGGATTTAAGCGCTGCACTGCTGCTTGTGCTGTAAGGAGGAGGTAAGCAAAGGTGCAGGCAGGCGCTCAGGCTTTTGCCTGGCCTGGAGGAGCCATCACCACAAGAAGCTGGGTGATGGAAAGGGCTCAGGAATGGTGCTCACTTCCAAGGAGCCCCCAGAGATGATGGTCCTGAGGTAACTGAGAAATGCTGGGGTCCACCTCCAACGCCAGTGGAAAGAGTGATGCTGCTGGCCTGCTGGCACCAGCAGAGCAAAAGTGAAATATTTTCCTTCCTCTGTTCAAAATGGGGTGCCTTGGGTCTTATTTTCCCAGATGATAGTCTTTTTTTCTTGGCTGAACTTTCCCTTTGCCCCTGAAGCAAGGAGTGCCCTGCCAGTGGTTGCCCAGAGTTCATTCACAAGGGCGCAGCAAAGCAACAGTAAGGATATGGTTTTCAGAACTAGTTCGGTCTCTGGGTATCAATCCCAAGGAGATGGAGGCCCAGGCCTGACATCTGCAGATCCCTCTGCTGCACTGGGTCCTCATTTAATTCTGAGTGAGGAAAAACTGTGGGGAGCAAAAGGTTTAATGGCATAGTAATGCTGCTCTGGGCGGGGGGGTGAGAGTCACTGTTAGAGACAAGAGTATTCTTTTTTTTTTCCTTAAAGAGGGGAATTCTGTCCTCAACATTACTAAGTAAGTAGGACTTAGGCTACTGCACACCGAAATTGCAGCATGCGCTCCTGTTTGCACCCCTTGCTACATGTCTACACACACAAATATTCACCCATTGACAAGGTTGTGGAGGTTTCTGGTTTTGTTTAAAAATTGGCTGCCTGCAGCCTCCCCTTAGTTCCTCTGGGTACGCATGAGCAGCTGTGGAGAGCTGCAAGGCTAGCCAACAGACCTTGTAGCCCCCACAGATGTCAATTAGTTTCTCTCGGGCTTCCTTTGGATACACTCGGGTCTTGAGACCTCCATGTGCTGACTTATTTGTAAAGCATGAGTTATTCACTAACTCCGTGTTACTAATTAGAAGATTATCAGCTCTTGGTGGTTCGCTTGCCTGCTGCAGGGAGGTTCCAAGGAAACCCTCGTACAGACCACGCGGAAGGAAAGCATTGACTGATTACTGCGGTGGAACACTCCTGCTTTACACATTAAGAAGCAACTGGAGGGATATGAAAGGGTTTGGAGTCCCTGAGTGCCTTTCCAGGCTTGGGTAACCCAGAAAGCAGCTTGCTGCAGCTGCACCACCCGGGATTGGTGAGAGCTGGCTGGCTGCTGATGGAGTCAAGCCCAGGTATGGGGGCCAAAGATTTGGGAAAAACATGCAACAAGCCCATGTTGGGCTGTATGAGGGAGGAAAAACCTGAATAAGCCCTTCTGGCAGCTAGGAAAAGACAAGGAGTTGAGTCCTAAAAGTGCAAGAAGGAAGGGAACAGTTAAATACATTGCCTCTAGACACGGCGGCTTTTTAAACTAGTTAAATTGACTGCACTCCTCTGGGAATCCGTTTTAGAGGAGGCAAAATTGAGTGCATCTTTAATTTGCCTAATTTTCTTCATCCTATGTATTTTTGGATCCTCCCTGTACTAATGAATCCTTGCTGCGTTCACGGGGAATGAAACTTGTTAATATTAGTGGAGGTCATCACGGCCTTTCTCCGAGCCATCACTGTCCTTCTCGTGACTTGAGCAAGCATTCACAAGGGTCATGCCGGGGAAGGAGGTGGGTCAGCTCAACCCACCTGAACTTTAACCTCTTACCTTTGATAGAAGGCACACTTTGATCTAAGGTGTGGCATGAAGTGTAATATATAGTTAATATTTATAAGCTTATGTACAGGAAAAAAAAAAGAAAAAAGGAGGCAGTAACATGAAAGTCTTGGTGCAGATAAAAGCCACCAGTGTAAACTAGGAGGCAAATCTGGGAACATAAGAGGGTTTGGTGATGCTGTTGCTGATGTTCTGGTATATCTGGGGTTTGTGATGTGTGGCTGTGCCAGCGATTTCTTATGGGTGGTTAAGTCACTTCATCTTTGTCTGCTTCAGTTTCCCACCAGCAAGGTGGGAATTAAACAGTACATTTTGTCTTCTCTTCATTTGTCTGCATTATCTACACGTTTAGGGCATTGCTTCTATTTTTGTTGTGTCTACTGCTCAGCAGTTTCATGTTCCTTGGGATCCTTAGGCATTTTCCATAACACAGATAATAAGTTTAACAGGTTCTCTCTCTCTCTCTCTCTCGCTCTCTCTTTTTTTTCATGCCTTTGGCCACAGAGCTCATCAGATCTTGTTCTTATAAGCCAAATGCAGCAAAGTATCTTCAGAGTATCTCTGTGGGATCTCTGCTCCTCACTGAACAAGGTCTTGCCAGATTACAAGGAAATGATGCTTAGTAATTGCAGCTGTCCAATAGACTGATCCATCACATCTGTTCTGCTTGCCAGATGAGTCCAGACCACCAGTGACCCAAAAATAGCTGGTCTTCTTAAGGCTGCTCTGAAAAGCAGAGGGGTTCCTGTGATTTTTAAAGGGATGAATCACAAAATGCGGACCCATGTGGGATGTAAACTCCGTGCTTTCATGATGAAGATGCACAAATCCTTCAGTGGGGTGGCTGGGAACAGCGAAGCCCCTTTAAAAGTGGCTTAGTCATTTATGTGTCTCAATTCCCTCTCTAATCTGAGATGTGTTCAGATTTCAAACTTTGGTGTGTGTAGTCAGTTCTTGTTGTCTTCAACGCTAATAAGTTAAATTCTGTGCTCTTCAAAAAGTCATGTCCCTCATATCTCATAAATCACCAAAAGGTGAGTCACCTCAAATTAGAGAGTACATTCAAGAGGGTAGGTTTAAGTAATTAGTTGGGGGGGTTCTTTTCCCCATTACAGGATATGATCAGATTAAATCTGGCAGATCTAGCTGGAACCATTTTAAAAGTTACCATCACCAGCTGCTTATTGTTGTTCCCCTGCCAGAGGTTACCTCCATGCCCCACATGCAGAAAGAGCAGAGTGAACATAGACCTCAGCCACTGATATGCAGGAGTGAGCACCTTAAAGGAGTCTTGCTTTCCCTTCTTGTGCCAGCACAGGACGGTATGCAGGGAATAAGTGTTGAGGACTACTATATGCATTATTTGGACCATCAAATTCATGTGTGAATATTTGGGACTACTAATTCCTACCTTTTATGAATATGTGAATAAAATTCATGGGAGTGTTCTGAATGATTTTCTCTATTAAAATTTTAATATAATAGCTCATGTGATTGTTTTTCCAGAAACCCACAGATGCAACCAATTTTAAACACAACTTACTAGTAAAAACAGCAAACATGGTTGTGTTTTTTGTCCCTTATTTTCTAAAATATTTTAAAGTATTTTTTTATCTTTGTTGTCTTGTTTTCCCATGACAAATATTCAGGCTCTGTGGACTCAGATTTCATGCTGCTTGAGGGAGGAGACATATAAATGATACTTTCCCTTAGAGAATTATAATGTGAATGAGAGAGAAGAAAAATCTCTTTCTGGTCCATTTGTGCATTACCAGGCAGCCATTTCTCTATGCTTCAAGATCCTTCATGTTCAGATGCATCATTCTTTTATAATAGATAGATTGGATGAAATACCAAATACAATTATGAACAATTCCTATTACTTCTAAAATGGTTATAAAATAAAATAGGCTCAATGGGAGAAAAATTGTGAGTATGTTTGCTAACCCTATATTACAGTTAAAGAAGGGTTTTGGCAGCGGTGATTGAACAGGTATTTCCTAACATTGCTTTGCTGACAAGGGTTTTTTTTTTTAGACCATTGATCAGTAACAAGGCTCAACAGTAGCAGGTTTTTTTTCCAAAGTAGATGTGTGATACAAACTGTTGACTTCATGTGATTTGCCTGCTCTCTAAGGTGAAGAAATCAGTAACAAGTCTGCTACTGAAAGCCATTTTCATCATAAAGGATGACAAAAGCAATGACTTTTCAAAATTATTATCAAAAATCCTGACATTTGTTTTCCAAGGAAAACTATTTAGAGGACAATAGTGATGCTTTCTCAGTTTATTAAAATTACACTTTTACAAATAGTATATGATATAGCCTCCTTAAACTACACCTACCCTTTTATTATTCAAAGTACTAGTACACGGGGAAAAAATCAACACTCAGGAATGTCATGACATATACAATGTGGATTAGTTTCAGAGCTGTAATGGTTTCACATTTGGCGAATTTGTTTTGTGAAACGTAGTATGGTGATCTATCTTTTTACTATGGAATAGGATTAGAAGAAAGACAAAACAGGCTCAACTTTAAAATAGAAACAGTTAGATTTATTAACACACACTAAAGGGCAAACAAAAAAACAACCATGAAACCTTTTTAAAGACGCCCCTCTCCTCCTTAGCAACAATCTACTTTTCTACGAAACAATGTAAAGAGACAGAGCATCAGAGCTCTTAAGTCAGTAGCACTTATAAAATAGTCTCTCATTCAGTCTTTTGAGAGAGACAAGTCCCTCCTGATTCTTCTGGTAACTTTCCACAAGAATCACAGTCTGTTTGTGGCTTCCAGTTCCCACAAACGCAGCCCGCCCGACACTGCATCTGTGAGGTTCCCAAACGCAGCCTTTCCTATGGCTGCGTATGGGCTGTGGATTTAAACATGAGGTTTCACCTTTTAAAGATGCACAGCTCCACAACAAAGGTCTTCTCATTCTTCATTGGTNGCCCAGC
The DNA here is from genome assembly GCA_013397315.1 of Donacobius atricapilla. Classification (NCBI taxonomy): domain Eukaryota; kingdom Metazoa; phylum Chordata; class Aves; order Passeriformes; family Mimidae; genus Donacobius; species Donacobius atricapilla. Next base: position 386,313 of record WBMY01005581.1, on the reverse strand, counting down.
CTGGGCTCGGTGCTGCTCTCTGGGGATCCGGGGGCTGGGGAGCCGGGGCCATCTCCCTCGGCCCGGCCTGCGGCGTGGGACAGGCCGTAGGATCAGCTGCATGTTCGCAGCTGTGGCTCTACCGGTGTCTGCTGGGTTCGGGACCCGGCTCAGCTCCCCTAGGGCCAGCCCCATCCCGCCTGCCCCATCCCGGTCCCGGTACAGCTGCCCCAGCCCGGCCACATGGGCAGCGGGCCCTGAGCCAGGCCCTGCTGCTTCCTGCCCCGAATTACCTCATGGTAGGTCCGCCACGAGAGAGCGAGCGTTCCCAAGATTCCTGTATTTAAGCCATGTGTCCCAGGGGTGTACACCTATACCTGATGGGCCAACCTGGCTGTCAGTTCCAAAGCAGATCATCAATTGGTTTTTTACCATTCATGCCAAACCAATACTACCACAGTCTCTTACAAGTCTCTGTCATCCCGAATTTGTAGAAATCTATAACAGAAATACTAAAATCAGCCTGAATGGAGATGATTTAATGTGGGAACACTAGACGAAAGAAAAGGTAGAAGAGACATATGGCTTTGGCACCTAGACTAGCAGGTCATTAAACTTGTGCCAGATTCATGTGCAGTTTCTCTGTTCCAGAAAACAAAGGAGAGCAAAAAAAAAAAGGAAGTCCAGAATAAGACTGGAGCCTCAAAGCAGATAGAAGGAGAGTTAAATGAGAGAATAAATCTCATTTATGGCAGAAGTGGGATACAAAGGCAGAAGAAAGAGACTAATCGTTGAAAACCCCTAAAAGTGGGTACATGAAAAACTGGAACATTACCACAACTCTAAAACACCAAGAGATGTTAGGAAGAAGGTAATACACCAGGCTGTACCTCTTGGCTTGTTATGGAATCAGTAATCTGGAAGCAATGGCTGGGCTGTGTGGGCAGGCTCCGGTCATGGGAGTGTGTGGGTGTGAGAGTACAGTGCAGACAGTCTAGTTCTACTGAAAAATAAAATTAACTTTCCTTCCTATAAGATCTCACCCTGAGCTCTGCTGCATTGTTGCTCCAAGGCTGTAATAGTTTACCACCTTAATTAACAGAAAAGGGAAAAATAGATCCAAATTTGGCACAAGGATTTTAAAGCTATTTTTTTTTCAGGCTCCTGCATCCCACGGAAAGTAGCAACTAAAGGATGGAAGCAAACAGCTGTTGTGAAAGCCAAAGCCAAAGCCAAATCAGGCATTTCTTCACTCCTAGCAGCAACATACTGCAAAATTAAAAAGCTGATTAATGAAGATGACATTACAATAGGCAGCCCTTACATCTCCTACATATTTCAATGGGTAAGTTGGGGTACAGGTGTTGATAGCTTAAACACACACTGACATGAAGAGTGCTGAAGTAATAGTGAAAAGAGGCATTTATAAATGATGGAAACAAACCATTTAAACAGAGCAGCTCTTCACTGGAGGAGAAAATGCAGACCCACAGACGGCCAGTGATACACTGGTGTTAAAGGGGATAGGAACCAGAAGAGACTTAGCTCAGTATCTGAGGAGGTCTTAGACCATCAGCATGGGTTCAGGCAGCCAGAGCCTCCAGGGCCAGGGGCGAGCACTCAGTGCTCAGGGACCTGCAGATGCTGGCATTCAGATTTTGAAGGTTCCCCTACACAATTGGCCTCTGTCAGGGACAAAGAAGGCTATGGACCAGAGGGGTTTCTGGCTTCTCCTGCTCTGCTTTGCTCCAGAATGCCTTATTTTTAATGCAGTTTTCCTTGCGTATTCATTTTTTTTCACATTTAACCTTAATAGAGATTTGTTTTGACTATTGGGAGAAGGGGAGTAAACTCAAGCAGATGCATGGGGATTAACTGAAGCTTCAATATGCTTGGTTATATATGGGTATGTAAAAAAAAGTGAAAAATAAGGAAAATGAAAAAAATGCAATCTAGTGAGTGCTTTAGTCTTAGGCCACATGTCCTTAACAACTATCTTTTGCACAAGTTATGGGAGCAGTCTGAACATAAGAGCTGTAAACTACTGAATCTGATAGTGAAACAAATGAGACCTAGAAATGGAGTAAGTACATACATTTTTAATATTTGTCTGTAATCTTTTTGTACTTGTAATTCACCAGTAAGTAGTTCCCTTTTTTGTTTTTAAAAAGGTATTTAAATTTTTGACAAAGCCCACCTGTGATATTTTCCTGACATGTTTCATTGGTCTTAGGAATTCTTAGTTGGCTGATATAAACTATGTGGTTGAAAAGTGTCTGATAATGGTTCAAAAGCACAAACAAGGCAAAAGAGTTTTGTTCTGATGTTTTGTATGTGTGTCTGTTTATTTAGGTCTCTTCTTACACAACTCACCTTTTCGGTACCCTCTTTTTCTACAGGTTTCCCCCTATTTGAGCCAATGTCATCCACAGTCCCTTATTCACTTTGTAGCATTTCCCTGTGTGGATGTGTTTTTTACAAATCTTCCAGGGTTCCACACCTTTCCAACTGCTCATTTGGGGGAAATAAAAGCCCTAGCTATTTGAACAATAGCAAAAGCCACAGACTTAAATTTATGTGAGAGAGGTGTGACGAATAAATAAGCAAAACTCTTCTTTTGAGTCCAGGAAAAGGTGTAATCAAATTCCGCAGGAATAAATGGAATTACTCCACATACAGACTCCTTCATGAGGCCACTACTTGATCCCAAATGGTTAGACTAACCCCTGGTTATTCTGGGAACATGCCGCCCTGGAGAAAGTCATAATAATGGTGAGCTCAGGAAATCTGTAGCCATTTTTATAGCATGGACTTTTCCTCCCAACACGTGGCTGATGGATAACACCCAGTGGCAGCAGCAGGGCCTGAGCGTGTGGACCGCACACACAGCTCCCACTCAGTATTAAGCCAGGACGTTGTCCTCAATCCCCAGTTGCTCCCTGAACATGGCAGAGCTGTGTTTCAGCTCACAGTCCTTGTTTATTACCGTCTACTGCCTGTCACCTAAATTCAGCAGCCCGCCCAGGCAGGTTGACCCAAGCACACTGAAACAAGATGTCCACTTTTCAGCTATGTACTATATGTAAAGTATAAACTATCAAAGTCTTCCATGGGGAAAAACCCAAGGAGCCCCATGCCACACAATGGAACCAGAAAAAGGAAATTATTACATAAAATGTTTATTTTGCCTGAACTGGGTGAGACATAAAGAGTAAATTGAGAATGTAGCTGATGAAAAGTGAAGTTGATTTTAAATTAAATGTATAAATTGATCACATTTTAAAACATAATGTTGAAGGTACTGGGTAATGAAACGTAGAACTCCAGTCACATCACTTAAGTTTACTTACCTAAAAATTAGGTGGCCAGTTAAAGCTGGTAGTGTGGAGTTCCTCTCCTATGCTGCATAAAGAGGCTGCTGCTTCAAGGGGAAAATTTCTTCTGTTTCATTTGTATCTCCTGTCTCAGCCCATACTGCATGCCCCAGAGGGATAGCTTCTATTCACTTTCTGAAGGGCTTTCCTTGTCAAGTCCAGAAGAAGCCCAAGCAGATCTCTGAGAGTCATGCTTAACTCTAAAATGAGACGAGTCTTATCCTCCTATGCATTACTATGGACTCAAAAGTTGTTGCCCGTCATCTTCATAATTTTTTAGAAGCAGCTATAAGACAGTTTTATTCTGGTAAGGATGTGCATCGCTGTGACCCATGCTCTACTGACAATAACATCCCACAGCTTGAAAACAAACCCCTTCAGTTCTTATAATAGGTGTAAAAATACCCATTGCCTTCTACTGAATAAAACTACTCATGCACATATCAATCTCTATACTTCTAACTGCTTCTGTATTATTCATACACAGCTTACTCTCTGTACATGAACATATTAAAAAATTATTGAATTTACATACCTTTGCATTTAAGTGTCTCTGAATGTGAAAAATATAAAGACAGCTGGCACAGTATGGACTAGTAGCTTATAATTTGATGATATCAAAAAAAGCAGGGTAATTTTTCTTGTATTTTTAAATAACAGCTGTTCCACTGTCTGTGTGGCTTTATCTACCAACTAGATTGTACTGTCAGATATCACTGAAAGCTTTACTTATGCCATCTTTTGCTACAGCTACAGTTTATGATAAGGGAAATATTAAGGTGTGTGGCTCATTTAATCAGCAATTTTGCAAGTGTTTTACTTATGTCAACAAAGAACAAGTTGTTTTTAGCATCTGGTATCTAGGATGCAGTATGCAGCATAAATTATTCAAATCAAAGCAACATAAATCTTTGTACAGCAAAGGCAAAGCCTCAGAATTCATTGCTGTGTGTTACAGCTTAGAATAGGACAATGACCTCTAATCAAAACTCCTCAGTACAGTCCCTACACTTAAGATTCCAACTTGCCACTAAGGACCTGATTATGTATAAATTTATGGGAAGCTGCAATAACTGGTGTTTGCCTCCTGATAATGTTTTCTGACACACATCAGGAGATTCAGCTGATCTGTGTTAGAGATTATTGTACAGAATCTGCAGTTTATATGGGCAATGAGTAGACAGAAGGTCCATTTGAGACCTTTAGCTATAGACAAGCACATAAGGAGAACTGTTTCCATAGAAACATGCCCCACAGCTGTAGTTAGTATAGGAAAAATAGTTTTATGATTATTTCAATGAAGTTCAACCTTCTGTTTTCAGTGCAAGATGTATACCAAGGGCTGTTTCATAGTGTGATCTCACTGTAGCTAAGGTCTTACATGAGAAATTCACCCCAAAGAGAAGGACACTACCTTTCCCTTATGTGTTCCTAGGTGTTTTATTAGATTGTGTGGACAGTGTCCACAGAAGAATGATTTTTATATAAAAACAGTATTGCTCTTCAGAATTTATTCTCTGTACAATAAATGCTTACTTTTACATAACTCAGAACAAAAAAAAAGTAAATAAAATTCTCCAATAAAAAAAAAAGACCAGATAAGTGTCCAACAAATCCAGAGGAGGGATGTCCAGTAATTCCAGGGAGGAATGAGTCAGGCTGAAAGAGAGCTGTAGGAAAACAGAGGATGGGCATGAGTAATTTGCTAACAGGTTTGGCAACATCTTCTTTCCATTTGGGTAATTTCTGATTTAGATGGAAAATTTCCAAACAATCCCCTGGAAATGACAAGGTTGGTGCATCTCCAAACTAGTTAATCCAAGACATTTTTAAGAGAGCTCTTGAATCTGCTTCTTTGTTTGTTTGCAAAAGCACAAGGCAGAATCCATCTTGTGGTAGTAAGCAGACAGATCTGTACACTTAGTTGAGATTTTTCTCCCTTTCATTTCAGAAGTGTCAACAAGGTTGCAAATTTCCCCTTCCTGTCTGGCAGAAGTATGGACTTTATTAGCTGCTTATGTGTACATATGCAAAGCACAGAGTAAGGTGATGCTTGGATATTTTCTTAATGAGTTTGAAATTAGCAGAATTGCACCAAGTCAAACGATGGGCTGGGAAGTGCATGACTAGGAGCTGGATTTTGTGCATAAGAGAAATGAGCCCAGTAAACAAGAATTCAGCACTGAATGTGTTGAAATCTGTTGCCATGTCAGCTGTGGCACAGGTTTGGTGTGCCTATTGTGATGAGTGGTTATTTTGTTTATTCTCTCAGTTCCAAACAGGATGGAAATCACATCCTCCTGGACAAATTTTGTTTGTGGACTTCATATCCAAGCAAAACCAGGGCAAGTTGAACAGAGCTGTCTTAATGTCTTTGAAAAGCATATTTTCCAGAAACCACGTTCTGTACAGTGAAGGAAGACAGAGCCAGATGAAAGATATTTAGATGATAGGATGTAATAACTTACAGAGCAGGAGGAGAGGTTCTTAAGTTTGATATTATCCCGCATACTGCATAAAGAAGCTGTGTTTCAGAGGCTCCATCTGCCCACCAGTGGTCTCTGTATGATCCCAAGTATTAAAGATTCAGGCTTAAGTTTAGTGCTTAAAAGTAGATGTTGTCCGTACACCTAAATGACTCAGTTCTGCTTTAGAGGTGATGTCTGACAATCCACCAGCTGCATAAAACTTTTGTTTATAAATCTCAGGCAACTGATGCAAAAGCTGCTTTGTGGAACCCTTACCATTTCTGCCACTTTAGGCAAGTAATTTCAAAATCTATGTTGATTAAGTGTAAGAAGAGGTAAAAGGAGGGTTTATATTTGCTGATTGTACATGACCTCACAATGGCACTAGAGAAAAACAAAAAAAAAATTGTGTAACATTTTGTGCACTATTTTAGCAATAACACAGTAAGATCATATTAGTATGAATTGGTTTGGCTACAGAGGATTTGAAAAAGTACTTTAATAAAAAAAAAAAACTAATAAAGCACAATTCACATATACCAGACAAAAAAAAAGTCTACTCCCACACGCCTCCAAAGCACTTCCAAAGAAAAAATCTTTCCAAAACAGGAACAACTAGCTTATTAATTTTCTTTTTAAGTTTGCAATATGAACCATCTTGGCTTCCCAACAACTGCAGCAAGGTTTCAAGATTTTCCTCATAGCACTTAATTTGTTAATAGGATTTGCATGTACCCTTCCAAAGAAGTATCAAGATGTATCATTGTTCATGATGTCCAGACAAGGGGAAGAATATTTCTGTCATACAAAATCTATCCATATTCTCCCCACTAAGAAATAATTACATGTTCAAAACTTAGAGAGGTGGAAGAGTCAGCTCAGATTCCACATAAGTCTGTAGGATTAATCTCCATGTCAATTCTAATGGTACAAAAGATCTGAGCGTAATTTCCTCTTCTGCCTTGTGGTATACCAGATTGCAGAAGATTGCATATATTATTTTAAGGTTCTCCAGAGAAAATTTTCTTGGCCTTGCCTACAAGGAATTTCAACCGCAGTACAGCATTTAAGGGGAAAAGCATTGGAAGAAACAGAAACCAAGAACTTAAGGAGTATAGGAAGTAAGTTTCAGAGCAGGCAGAGGTGATAAAAGAGGGAGCAAATTCATGACAGTATCTGAAAATGACAGAGGAAATCTTGGACTGATTAAAGGAAAAAGCCAAATTACCACTGACTATTCCAGGACAAAAAACTGTGCTGCAAGGGAGAACTGTCAATAAAGTCAGGAGCGTGAGTTACATCCGCAAGCGGACTTGCCACATTTTCATACTAACTTGAGTGCCACAAGCTGATACTGATAAGTGCACAGAAGAAGGGATTTGTAGTGAAAAGGGTCAATGTAAACAACTATTGCTGGTGACAGAATCACCAAATACAAAAATTTTGATAAAAGATGAAAACAGAAGTAGTTTTAACTTGGAGATTCGGAGTGCAGGCAAGGCACAATCTTGTCCTCACTGTAACCTGACAGAACTGCAAGAGCTGCAGGGTAATGTTTCAAGGAGATCCACACTGCTCAGGAGCCTCAGCCGTTGGTCAGGGCATGGCTGAACCTTTTGTTCCCCGCAGAGGAGCCGAACCCACACCTCCAGCCTCTCCAGCCTAAATAACTGCTCGGTCACAACAGAGATATCTTTGGCTGCTTGTTGTGAGGGAGGTTCATGGGGGGACATTTTGCCTTCTTTGTTTTCAGGAAAAATATGAAGTATTTCCCCCCCCTCCCATATTTTACAAAAGAAAAGAAAAAAAGAAGGCATTCTGTAAATCAAATCAAAAAAGCAGTAAGTATTTCTTAAGCTTCTGAAATCAGTTGAAGCATTTGGGCAAAGTTAACACGGCTAGAGGCTTCTTAGCCCCAGCAAAACTGGACTTTAGCCCCATCAAGCACAGGCGACAGTCCCCCACTATGGGGGGAGATGGGAAACAGCCAACAAGTTCCATGATTCTTCCACCAAGCATTCCCCTTGCTTTCTATTTACATGTTAAAATGGACCCCTGCAACAGAGTTGGAGGGGTCCATTTTAACATGCTGGTTTTACTGTTTTGTTTTTGGTTTTTTATTTGGACTGCTCTCCAGTGTCTGACTGCTGAAGAGAGAGAGAGACTTAAGAAAGGCAAATCCATTTTGCATCAATAACAAAACATCACATTTCCAAAAGAACTGCCTGTTAAAAACAAGGCTGTAGTTGTTTATCTGTTGGTTCATACGGAACAGTTATCAAGCCAAAGGAGTCCTGGTGATTGTGTTTTGCCAGCACAGAGAGAACAAAGGATTATTAAAAATAATATAAACTGATGACATATGTTACCAGTATTAAAATTGATGCACATTCCTGTGTAGCTTAGGGGGAGCCAGGAGCTGGATTTTATCTTTAACAAAGTCAGAAAATAAAAGCAAACCATTTCAGTCTTATAACAGGGAGGTATTTCTTTCTGTCTACTTGGAGAGGAGAGGTTGGGGGAAGCAAGGTTTGGTTTGGATAAAACTCAGACAATCCACCTCCCCCTGCCAAGTAGATCCATTTTGACACAGGTACTTCTGTGAATATTTTCCCCACTGAAAGGTTATGAGCTAAAACCAGGAGCAACCAGATGTCTGTCAAAAAGTAGCATGATCAGACCTACCATTTTCAGACACAAAACCACATTTCATAAAATATTTTAATATCAAGTATTAAAATCCTTCAATAGTGTCAGCATTTAGATGTTGCAGCCAAAAATTAGGATCTTTTTTGTCCCAGTTATAAAAAAAATTGCACAAAAAGCTACCCTTGCTTCAGAAAGCTCTCCCACCTAGCCTTTGACTTCTGTACCATCACAAGCAGTTCAAAACTGTTCTCTGAGGTCTTTTCTCACATTGCCCCTTAACCCACGCTCACCTGGTCTTTTGCTTGGTCTGGGAATCTTCAAATGAGCCCAGGTTTGCAGTTTCACTCTACTCCTGACCTGACGGTTCCCACAAAACAAAGGAACTTGTTTGTAATGCTCACACATTATGCAGGGATGGTGCCCTGTCAACACATGCAGCGTTATGGACCAGAAAATCCAGATACAGTTTGCAAAGCCATTGGAGGTTTTCCACAGAGTACTTGCTAGGGCCTCTCCTAATTGAATTTGCCAAAATTCACATGAACTCAGATTTAATCCAATCAATTCTACATCACATGTCTTTCAACATTGACAAAATATTTTTTTCTAATTGCGAGTCTCTTATGGAACCAAATGAATCAGAAAGGGATTTAAATGAAAACCAGTCCAGATTGTTCTACACTTTAACCTTACATCTGTGCTTAATTAGGATGCTCAATTTCCCTAAACTCAACTCATAAAATGGAAGTAATCTGTGGCCTGTTTGTCAGTCATTATAGGGCAGCAGACCTGCAAATCAGGGCAGGCTCAAATGCCCAGGATCCCATTTAACGCGGCCATTGAAGGAAACATGGGAGATGTTATTGTGCAGAAGGCTGGAAGAAAGTTGGGAGAAAAGTTTGCTGAGAAAGACATGCATGAATTACCTGTGTGCTGAGAATGCAGCAGAATCTTAAGAGACAGGAGCAAATGAATGTGCAAAACGTGTGATTATTTAAGCTCCCCCATTCTGGCCACACGAGGCTCTTACGGAAGGCCTGATAATAGCTGGTGCTGGACAGTATCTTCAGCCACAAAAAAGGCAGCAGCCTTTTCTTCTAAACTCTTCTTTTAATAGTGCCAGCACCTTTGGCTGGTATAACCTTTGAGGGTGTAATTTTCAGACATTACAAAGTCCTCAGCGGCTGCATCACTACTGGAGCCCTGCTCTCTGGTCCTGGTCCTGCATACCACGCAGGCCAACCATCTTTCTCTCCTTGTGCAGTCATGTGAGGGGCTGTCCCAGAGAGCTGAGCAAGTAAAACTCCCCATAACCTTGTTCCATGGGATTTTCTAAGGACCAGGATTATTCCTCTGGCTCAGTCTTGAAGTCCAGTCCAACACACTGAAACACCAGCTGAGACTGCAGCAAAAGGCTGGCATCTCCTGGAAAGGTTTTGTCACCAATGGTCTTGTTGCATAGAGCAATGTCCTTGAACACTTTGGCTCCTTGTAGGCAGCAAAAGTAGCTGCAATCAACCCTCATCCTTAAAAGTGGGAGAAAGGCTTGTCATCTAGAGTTGCTAAAGATGCACTATCCAGGGCTGTGGCAAATCACTGGAGGAACAATAAAACCCTACCCCACACACCAAGGTCTGTCATCATTCATTTCAAACATGCACTTCAGAGTGTTGCTGTTATGTTGTTTTTTGACATGTTGAGATCTGCATGAGAAATCCCTGTGGACATGCTGTAAATCCATATCTACAGCAGTAAGTTTTCATTGCATCAGTGTCATTAAATATATATATGCACTTATATATATATTATTTGGCAATGCTGAATGAACAATTGGCCTTTAACTCCTCCTAGACTATTAGGTCGTACTATAGGTCAGTGAAAAAGTAATTTTCCCTAGATTTGTAATAAGGTCTGGGATTTGACCTATGACCCCAATGTCACAAGGTATTCATTATCTCCACACAGATGATATACAGGCAAAGAAACATATATTTTTTATAGAACTGGAAGAATTATATTTGATGGATACATTTTATTAGATGGATTTTATTACCTGGAGAAACTCAATTAGCAGACCTCATTAATTTTGAAAATGTAACTTATTTACATTGAGTTATTCTTCTTGTGGCCATTAGCATTCAAAATGTATAAACTAGAGCTAAGGGCACAGTTGAGTTTTTCTGGTTCAGTGGCCAAATGAAAAAAAAAGAGCATGGGGGAAGAAAAAAATCTCCTAACAGGAACAGAAAGATAATTTGTGTAAATGCAGAATGCTTAATTTAACATAGTATTAAACCTTTTTTTTTTCTTGTTTTGGTTTTTAAGTTAATATTTTACTCTTTCATTAAAAAAAAAATTAACTAACATTCAAAATATCATTTCCTAATGAAAAGCTGAAAGGTTTTGCTTCCAAAGCAAGTGAAACGAACACTTTTGGGGTGTGGAGGTTGTTTGCTTTAACTTTATTTCGTAAATAGTTTCAATCTCCTGCCTGTGGACTGAGGAAACTATTTCACTAGTCCATGAAAAACTTCTGCCCACACTGAATACCCCTATTTGCAGAAAAATAGTAATGACATTAGTAAGCAGAAAGTAAGGACAATAGTAAGCAGAATGTAAAAGGCTAAAGACATAATTGAAAGACATCTGCATAAAATATACCCATACCAAAACAGGCAGGTTGCAGGAGTTTTTGAGAGGTAAAGCCTGAGTCTGTGGACCACTTATCCACACAGTATTGTCTCTCAGCTGATCCTCAGGTGTGATTTTGCCACAGCCACAAAAATCCCCCCTCTGGCAGATGCCTCTGCCTCTCTTCTTACCATGAAAGGGGAGTGAGAGACCATCAGCAGATCATGAGATTCATTTTCTAATCTTAGGCTTCTTAATTGGGTGTCTGGATTGAGCTATGATTGGAGAGAGATAAAACTCCACCTGAGACAAAGCCACCACACACAGCAGTGCAAGAATTGGAGAGGCCTGGAGAGGGTGAACCCTGTGTTGGGATCCCTGCTGCTGCCCCCAGTGCAGGAGGAGTCCCAGCAATGTGCCCAGGCCAGGTGTCATGTGCATGTGGTTAGAGTCAGCTGAGGTGAATCCCACCCACCTGCATCCTGGAAAGTCACTGGTGATCTCATTAGCACAGAGGTCAATATCCTGGATGAGGCTCCTCTGAGTTTGCCTCTTCCAGTTCCTGTACCCCAGAGCTGCTGTGAGCAGCAAGGTGGGAGACCCTTGGCAGAGGGAAAGCTCCCAGGTGTGTACAAGGCCTGATTATGGCTATATTAGGAAAAAAAGGACATAGGACAATGGTATTCCTGCTGTCTTCTGCTGCAGAGCGCCTCCTCTGAGAGCTTCTCTAGACAGCAGTAATTAAGAACAGGCATTACTGGCCACTGGCTTGTCTGAGAGCTGGCAGTGGGATGGCAGCACAGCATGAATAACCAACCTTCTGATGCTGAGGGTACAGCCCCTAAAGCAAGGTCCACTACTCTATTGTNTTGAGACTAAACTACTTGTGTGTCCATCCCCCGAATTTCTGTTAAAAGACTAAACCTGCTTGGGGATAAAAATCCATTACAAGTGAGAAGCAATTTACAGTAGAGAATTGACCTATAAAACCAACGCGTTTCCATTGCACTAATCCAAAACATATTTCAGGTCTGCAGTCTGAAAAAAGTCTTGTTAAAATGACCAGGCTGTTAAAATTATGGTTTTAGTGCAACAAGCCTGTATATTTTAACTGAATTTTCCCGTTTTAGGCTCTAGTCCTAGGAAATTTTCTAATTTCTAATACAGTGACCTCACTCCTTAAAAAACAGTGGGAGGTTCAAAAGTAAGGAACACCCCTGGGACTTCAGAGTAAGAAGCTTACAAGTCTCCCTGCCTTTCAGATTTCTCCCTCTCCTGCTCACTTCTGCATTGTCTCTCCTACTGTCCTTTACACCTGGAACATTTTGACCTCTTTTTATCTGCCAAATATTTTCCCTTTTCCATTTCAAATTCCTCCTTAACTCACTAACTCACTTCCTTCTGACTTCTTGGATCTGGGGCCCCATTTTCCCACACTGAAGCTCACTCTCTCAGATGGAGAAAGCCAGATAGCCAGTGCATGTGGTCTGCAGTCGCCTCTCAAAATTCAGGATATGTGCACACATGCACAGTGACTTGGAAGAGGACTCACAGCACTCAAGACAGGAGTGTTTAATGTTATCCCAGATTATTATACTCATCTTTTTCAGGAGGAGTCCACAGCACTTGAACCAGGATCTTCCAGTGGTTGTGTATAAGTCAGAGGTTTGGAGAAAGGAAAAGCAACATCTAATTTTTTAGGAAAGTCAGCTTCAGTTCCTGAGGGCTCCAGTTTCAGTGCCCACTGAACTCTGTGGGAGGAATTCAGCAGGCTTTTTTGGGCACTAGGGCAGAAAGGTGGCATCTCAGCACAGAATCACAGAATCACCCAGAAACAATAAACTCCTGTCATGCAAAAGATTTATTCCCCAATAAACTATTTCAGTAGAAAACATCTCCATGAGCTGGAGAGGTTCTCAGTGACCACTGAGAAGCCCTTGTGTGTGCCTTTTTTATTCAACCAGTATAGAAATGCAACTTCAACTTAAATCCACTCCTCTTATTAAGTGTGTTGAAAGATTGAGAACTGGAGTAAAAATAAAGCTAACAAATCTTTCATTTTTACCTCTTCCTGTCCTCTTCCTTCCGGATGTTGCAGTCATCAGTCCTTCAGACATTATTTTGTAATAAATTTGTAGATTTTGTATATAAATCATGAATGTGGAAGAATAGTTCATAGCAATCTATTTTATTAGCATACAGATTATAGCACAAGGGTAATATTCAGCAAAGCGGCAAAGTCACCTGTGGCAGCCTTGTCTGTGTCCACTGTCACTAATTCACTCTTCTACCACTTGAGTGGTAGTGATTAATTCATGCTAACCCCTCTGCAATGGGCAAACATTTTCCTTGCTCAGCATTTTGCGCCCAGTGTGTCTGGAGATACCCTCCCTATTTTCCCTGATGTCACTTGGAAGCACTATCTCTAGGCAAGGCTGGGTTTTCCTGACACCACCTCTACCTATTTCTACATTCCTCTGTTCTAGCGCATCCCTGCTTTCACCTCCTGAATGGTGCCTTTTTGCACTGGAGATCCATCACAAGTCCCCTGCTAGCTCAAAGGAGTCTTCTAATGTCTGCCTGTCTCAGTAAGTACCAAAGTAAACAGTTCTTTTGCTTGGAGAATGCTTGTGAGCATGTGCCCTTGAAAGCATGTCGGCTTTTCTGAACTCCTCTGCCTTTCAGAGCTGTGTCCACTAGGATCACACTTACCAGTTTTCTAAATAAGCTGAAATCTTCTCTCCTAAAGTCCAGTCTGCTCTCTGTTACTCTCCTTCCTCACTCCCTGCAGGACCTCCCACCCCACTAGTTGCTGGTTCACACATCCCCAACCCCTTCTCCCTTGTCATTGAACAGCAGAGGTTGGTTCCCCGTGTGTTTATTTCAAGAAGTTATCCCTGATGCCCTCCAGAAATCTCCTGTACTGCTGATGTTCGACACTTCTCTTCCAGTAGATGTCAGGAAGGCTAAACTCCTATGTGTGAAGCAGGGTCTGTTCTTCAGACCTCTCCCCCAAACCACAGGCTCTTCACTATCCATCATCCATCCCACTGAAGAGATCCTTACAGCCAGGCTGATCCTTCACAGTGACACCAAGCCCCTTACATCCTCATCTTCCTGCCAGTCTCTCCTGGAGAGCCAGTACCAGCCCATGGCAGCCACCCCCAGTGTGCAGGCTGACCCACCACTTCTCAGTTATTCCAACAACATTGCAGTTAAGTGGGGGAAAAAAAAAAAAAGTCATCTAGTTTTCAACCTTGTTGCAGCACCTCTGGTTCATTTTTAGGTCTGTACCTGCAGACAGGAGCTTAGGAAACAGAAGTTCCTGCATGCTTTGGCTACAACAGGACCAGCCACAGCTCTTGTGGCCAACAGCTGGCAGCTTCAGGGTGAGTTCATGAACATTGGCACTCTGCAGGGGTCTGTACCTGTTCCCCTTGCATCTTCCCCACAGTTCCTTCATGTCTTTGCTCCTGTCAAGGGGGATAAGGTTGGCACCAGGTTGTGTAAACCTAGGGAGGTCCAAGAATGGTCAGAGGCAGTTGGAGAGGTCGTTTGCTGTATGATGAGACTGAATAATTCCAAGCTGATCAGTCTGCTGGAGTCAGCAGAGACCTTATAAAGAAGCAGAGGCTGCACTATCAAACCACTGTTTCCTCCACACTCCAAAGCATGCAGTACGCCTTTCTGTCAAAGAGCTCTGAACGGCTCACCCTTTCAAATGGCTAACAAATGTGTTTGATTATGTGGCAAAGCAGATTCTCAGATGTTGACAAAGCCTTGTTAATCAGGAGAGCAGGGCTCTATCTACAGAGATACACCATGTACAAGGAGAAATTTCAGCACTTCATTAGAAAAATAAATTAGTGTCTTCTCTGAGCTTGTGGCATGGGCAAAACATATCCTCATAAGGTATAAACACTTGGTGAGATAAGCATCATAGCTTTACCATGATTTCACCACACAAAAGTAAAATGGCCATTCCAAACTGACACAAATCTAAATTTTATGCTACCCTAGGGCATGCTCAGCCTCCCCTTTTTCTTGTGATGATCTCTATCAACCATCAGATCATATAATTTAACATAACACAAAATATGGACCTCTTGACACAGATCATCTCCTGTACCTGAGGAAGGACAGTTCTAATTTATACCAGATTGCTTCAGACTACAAGAGAGAGGGAGCTAGCCAAGTACAGGTGTGCCTTACACTGTTCAAAAACGCCTTTTCCTATTCTCCTTTTTCCACCCAGATGGCAGATGTGGGAGACAGCTGGCAGCACCTTTCTGTACCAACTGAGAATGATGCCAAGCCCCAGTTAACACACTCAGTGGTCACATCCAAGATGTTCTGTACAGAGGTGAAAGGAAGACGAATCTGCTATTTTACTTAAAGAAAGAGTCACACATCAGCAGGGAAAAAAAGAGAGAAAACTTCAGAATTAATGCATAAGAATGTTTAATGTACTCCCAGAATGCCAACATAAATTAAGCAGATTCCAAGGAATCTAAAGAAAATGATCCCTTTGAGTCAAACATTAATAAAACTCTGCAGTGATATAGGAATGATCTCATGCTCATGGTTATTTCCCATTTGCAGCTTTTTTCTTGGTGTAGTTTTGTGGGAATCTTTTAAATCCCAGATGCTGTAAAGTTAATTACACAATCGCTTGTACATTACCAAATAAAAGCATAAATAATACTGGACACATGACTCATTACAGTGCAGCATAGAATGAAGGAAAATGATTGTCAGAAAATAGTTTCAGCACTGATGTTCTTAAATATGCTTCAGGCAGATCCTGCTTTTTGCAAGGGAGAAATTTTCAGGTCAGTTTGAAAATTGCTGGGAGCCTCCTCTGTGCACAATCTGGAAGAGTAGCAGAACCCCAGCTGGAAAGTAATGCTTGCCAGTGAAGGGCAGTATAAATGCAAACACATCTAGAGGACAGCATTTTGCAGATCAGTACATCATAAACCCTCTGCTCATTGTGCAAGGCAAGATGTTAGAAGCTGTGTCTTTTAAGGGCCAATTGTTTTGGGAAGCACATGCACTTGAGTACCACTGGCATTCATGAAATGCATAACTGTGCCACCAGCTTTGTGCTGGGGACATATCAAGTGACTCAGTATGAGTTCAAATTTTCAGGATGTGAGTATTTAAAAAATGTGTGCACAGGTTCACAGTAATGTTGGGAAAGTGTAAATGTTCCTCCCCTTTTTAAAAAAAGTGATGCATTAAAAGTTACTTTAAAAATACATACAGCTGGCTTCAAAACAGCATTCAAGCTCCTCAGCCTCCTTCCTCCTTCAAAAATATTCATATTCACTTCCCCAGTGGAAAGACTATACCTGTGAATAAAGACCAAAAAGATCAGCCAACAACTGATTCACTTTAAAGAAAGTGAATGCTTGCTGGAAGACAACCAGCCATCCGAGTTTGGGCTGTGCTGTACGTCGGGTTTTGGATGATAGTGTATGATTGAGTCTCTTCCATTAGGATCCCAGCTTCCATTAGGATGCATTAGGCAAGTCACTAAATACCTGTCACAGCACACAGGGACTGATTCTCGTGCTGGAATATGGTGTTGCCTGCCATTGATGGAAAGGTGTTTGTGTGTAAACAGCAAAAGAGAGGACAGATTTAATGTTAGTCAAATTCCAGATAATAGGGATCTGATGGTAGCGTCTGGCTTTTGGTGACAGCATTGAAATTAGGAGATAGTTTATCTAATAAGTAGTGGTGAAAGCAAAGAGATTTATAGGAAATAATAATTCATACATTCAGAGAACTGGAGGCAGAGTTGTCATTTCATTTCTTAACAACCATTTTCTCAGCTTTTTCCTGTCTTTCTTCTGAAGGCTAACAGGTCATATTTTGGCACAGAGAATGACAGTTCACTACCCCTGACTATTTGTAGTTAACTCTTTGACTCTGCCACAAGGTCTTGGGGGATTACTTTGTAAAACAGATTTTTAAAAATATTTCCGACTACATTTGTCAGGTGATGAGACATTTTATTAACTTTCTTGCTATGAATTTTTATCAGGCCAATGAGGAATATTCATTCCTAAGGGGTTTAAACTAATAAAATTGTAAAATGAAAAACTGTAACAAGTTCTTCATCTCTCAATGGCTGTTTTTAAAACTGAATCTCATATTGTAACTAATTCCAACTATTTCTGCTTTTGAAAATACTTAGGTTTGCCTTTGTTGCACTGTGTATTTTAAAGCTCTGACACCTGGAATCCTGTGAATATATAGGAAACAAAGTTTCATCTCAAAACCAAAATTAAATTCTCCAAGTGTTATATAAAAAAACACATAAACCCGTGATTGATGTAGGTTCCTAAACTGACTTGTTTTAGAGCCAAGAGGAATTGTGTTTGCCCCACTACTTTCCATATAATTCAGCCTCTAGAACTGCCCTATATTAATTTGTGCTTTAAGATTAAAAGCTGTACTTGCAGCAAAGTAGCTCTTAAAAAAAAGTTTCATTTTGATTTAAAAATCTCTATTAATGAAGAATTCAGCACAATTCCTTGTAAATCATTCCAAATGATTAATTATCCCTGCTGTTAAGAATATGCACCTTTTTTTTTTGGCCTAAATTTGCCTCACTTCAGTTTCCAGCCACTGGTCTTATTAGTCACTCTACCTTTGTCTGCCAGACTGAAAAGTTCTGACATCTTTTCCTTGTGGAGGTACTTACAGGCTATGATCAAGCCACTGTTAACCTTCTCTCTAGGAAGCTGCTTTCTCTATTAGCTATCCTTTAATTATTCTCAGAGCTCCTCTCTGAACTCACACCAATTTTTTTTTACAACCTTCTTGAATTTTGACCACTGATCTGGTCATAGGGCCCCAAAAAGCACAGCTCCAATACTAAGAACAGCAGCAATAACCCACTTCCTATTTCTTGGGGTTTTTTTGTACCAGAAGGAAAAGATTTAGCCCTTCTGGTCTTAGTGCCATGCTGGGAGGTCATGCTCAGGTGACTTGCATCCTGGCCACAAATACAAATACTATTTCCAAAGGTTTCTACTTCAAGCTGAGCTCTCTTGGAAGTGAAAACTGCATGTTCTGTTCCCAGACTGGCCATTTCACATTCAGTCATCCCCAAACGCTTCTGCTTTGACCAGATCCAGCATTTTCTCTCTATATCAGTGTCTCTCCCCAAATCATTGTCTCTGCTGTCAGGAACTCTGTCCTTGATCCTCAAATTATTGCTAAAAATGGGAAACACCAAGAGAGCAAAAAATTTAGCCCCCTGGTAATGTATCTTCTTGATGGAAACTCCCTGTTTACGATCAGATTTGGACACACCACTGAATTCACTTTCAGTCTATTTATCATGTGACATTGAATTTATAACATTCTGATTTGTTATTCAAGATATGTGGTCCTATATGCAATAGTGCTGGAATTTTATTGCATTGCAAATGCTATTGCTTCCATAAACCAAAGTTGTAATCACATTAAAATCTATCCTGAGCTAGTCTGACAAGATTCTTCTATATATTATTATTAATGAAACTTTCTTTCTTTAAATGATTATTAATCTGGTCCCATATATGCTTTTCCATTCCTTTGTCAAGGAATGCTATCCAGCAGTTCTGCTTACTTGAGGTATCTCTTCTGCTTTTTCTAAATATAAGTGCATCTGCTTTTTTTTTTTTCTGAAATCTTTCTATTTCCCAGAATTTGCTGAAACTCAGCATTAATGATCCATCATGCTTCTTAGCTCACAGCCTGAAACTCTTGGACATGACAATATGAAAAGTACTATTTTGGTAACTGCAATTTAACACCATCTTTAGACACTGTGAAAGAGGGACTTATTTTATTATTATTGCATGACTTAAGTACACTATCTGCTTTCTTCTCTCTTACTCCAGTCAGAATATAGAAAGGTTTATTGAACATTTCAGTCTCTTACTGACAGTTCTGCCATATCTAAGTCATTAGTGAAACAAAACTTTTACTGAGATCCCTTTTTCTCTTTAGACACTCAAAAACCCCTTCCACTGCCTTGCATTCTGCTGGCTATAGCTTTCCCTTTGTATCCTTTTTCTTTCTTCATCAATTTTCCTAATTTCATAATTTATCCTTACTGTTATTCACTTTTCTTTTTTCCATATACTGTTTTCTAATTGCCATGAATGCTTTCTCTTCCCTTATGCACTTGGCTGCTTTTAAACCTCCTTTACTAGCTTTATGTTTTTAGCACTTGGGTAATTTATAAAAAATTATAAAATAATTCATATTTTACCTTTCCAGATCTTCTAAGCTTCTAAGCTCATATCTTAACTATACTTTTTTTTGTGGAACGGGACACTTAGAAACTCTAAGTAAATTTATTGCTAATGTGAACTTTTTGTTATTTGCATAAATAGGCATAGTAAATCCAAGCCTGAACAGCTGCTGACTTCTGCTTCTCAGCTCAGCTTCTGTCTGTTAAGACAAGACCAGATCCCATTGGCCTCAACAAATGATTGACAACAAATAGTCCTGTGTTGGTTGTCACCCTTTCTGAGCTGGAATATTGTCACCTATAATCTTGCAGAATTTCAAGGGTATTTTAGTACTTGGCAGCATGAGGCTTCCAATATGTGCCATTCAGACTGAAATCCTCCACAATAGCATGCCTTTTCTTTTCCTACACCTGATAGAAGGGTGTTTAGGCAGCCAGTCATCCTGCTCTCTAGTGTGATTTGGCAGTCAGCGAGAGGCACCAGCAGCTCCCATCTTCTGCTTTATGTTTTGGAACAGCAGCCCATAAGCATTTAAGAGTACTTGGCAGTGATTCAGAGGCAGCTGTTGCTATTTTCAATGTAGACTGCCTTTCTCTGTTCTTTTATGCAAATTCCATCAGTCCTTGAATAAAAGTTTCGTACCACTGATTTTAACATTCCAGTCATGTCAATTTTCCTTCCGGTGGCTTATAATGCCAAGTGGAGTGTGTGTGCACTGATCAGTGAGCAAGTCCCTTTCCTTTTGCTTATTACTGGGATCCTTGCAATCCTAGAAGCAATTAGAGACTTTTCTTCAGTTCTTCAGGTCTCTGGCACCTTGATTAATTTTGTTCTGCATATCTAGATTTTTCTGCTTTCTCTTTCCTCCACCAGCTTGTCCTTTTGTTCTTGTTTAGTTCAATACCTTCCAGACCAGCCTAAGCAGCCCATATCTCAAACAAACTAGTTTCCATCTGCTATGATTACTTCTGAGACCTGTTAACCAGCCTTTCCTCTCCACAAGAGAGACAAAATTCCCTTAAACAAAAACAGTCTGCCCAGCACCATTTTTCTCACCAGCAGCTTACTTCTGGACAGCATTTGGGTGCATCTTCACTCATTCTGTGATCTCTGGAGCCATGGAGTCCTAGGTCATAAATCCTAGGCATGGCAGAAGCAACTAGACAAGAGAGGATGAGATCTTTCCCTGCCACTACATTCTCCTCTGCTGACAACAAGTCCACCCAGACCTATTCTAATATGGCTTTTCTTAAAGGAGCATGAAACACTGCACCTTCTGATTTCATAAAAAGTATAAGACTTCATGCCTTGGTCATCAAGAACTTCTGCCGTTTTGGGTTTCCTCTTACATCACTTATTGGGCTGGATGAGGGACAAGAGGATGTGAGGGGCATCCAGGGCTCAGCTGATACAGATGGGCATCAGACTGCTCAGAGCCTGCAGAGAGCAGTGAGGGGACCACAAGTTCATTCCTTGCCAAACATGCTCCCCATCTGGTTGCTCGCCAGCAGGATCTCCGGTTCCTCAGTGAGGGTCTTTGGGAACATCACATGCTGAGGTGCTGGGTTTCCTTCTGGGATTTAGGCTGTTCAAGTCCTTCCTAAACATATGGTTTAATTTCAGACAAATATAGCTAGGAAATAGGCTCAATTCCTTTATGTTTCTCACAGGTTGGAGAAGAGATCAATTCAGCAGAAAGACAAAGTCTCATGTGTATCCAGGCAGCTGTATGGCTCAGCTTCTGCAGGATTAAAGGTTAAAATCATGCTGGTTTTGTGGCCTGTCAGGTCACATTGGAGCAATGGCCATTCCTTGGCAAGCATGTGTGAAACACAGCAGGTACCTGTGAGACCTTCCTTAGAGTGTAGGATGATTCATTCCCTCTTTGTTCACCTACACAACAGTCAGCCTCAACTCTAAAAAAATTATTTCACTTTTATGTGTTTCCATTCTGCTATATATGCATTTAGCACCATGCCATACAACCATCTGTATGCTGCACTGAGAATCATTGGGCTTTGCTGCTCATCATTGACTTTCCTGCCAAGCAGAATTAAATCCCAAATTCTTTTTGCGCTCTCTGTTTTGTTATTTTATTTTTTTCAGACATTGATTATATCAGTGGAGTGAAGGAAAGTATTACAGGGAGAGACAGTGTGGTAAGAGAGGCATTGGAAAGGAAGTCAGCATATATTTGTGCTGTCAGTCTTAATGCATCATTTGTTGACTCCGTATATTTTATGTGGTCCAGAAATAGTTTTTGCATATCTTGTCCATCTCCTGTTTTATCCTGAATTGAGATGTTAGAGTTTCATTGTTCTTTATTGAGTTTAGACTACTTTCTTTGATTCTTGGGATGGATACTAGTTTCCCAGGTCCGACGTTTGCAGGGTGTCTGTGGAATAGCCAATTCTTCCTTGCAACAGGACCTTTTCTACAGTGTTTGATGAGATGATGTCATGGTTTCACCCAGGCTGTCAATCAAGCATTGTTGCTGTTCAACGCACAGACACACACCACACACACACACACTTTGGTGAGAAGGCATGAACTGTTTACTAAATATCTGACTCCACTTTATATGGTATTTCTACAAAGGCTGGGGACAGGGGGAGAAGGTTGACACCTCTCCCCATCCCATTGGTCAAGACAACTGTCCATCAGCTGTCCATATCTCTAATACAAAGAATGTAAACTCCCTAAGCTAAGGAAAACATTGCTTCTATTTATAACACCTGTGTGTGAGAAACAACCTAAACTATGAAAACTGTGAAACACATAAGAAAGCTGAAAAATCAGGGTGACACAAGCATCATGCAGACTTTCATTTCAAATGTCCCCCTCTTCACCTTATTTCACCCCTAATCAGCCTCTGAAGAGGTCCTCAAAAATTGTCAACACTGACTACATGGCAAGTTGTCATGGAGGAGTATTGTGAAAAGCTTAAAATCTGGGAATCCCCAGGTACAGCCATGGCCCTATATTAGCCACTGCAAAGAAAACCAGCTCCAGCCAAAACCAGCTCAGATGATTAAAATAATGTTGTTTCATCTTTAAAATTGTGTTTAGTAATATCTTTCCAGAAACTGCACGGTATAGCCAGCTCTTGAGCAGAGAATACGTGATTTTGCAGTCTAAAGACTGACAAACCCTACTTGTCACACACACACACAGGTCCTTTAATCATTAAAAACTGCTGCACTGTCTCTTTTTAAATAGGGAATAAAGACTGGAACAGGGTTAGGTTTCAGGAAGTGAACCATGGAAGTGAATTGATTTTTCCCCAAGTAAAGTTAAACCTTCAGCAAGAATGTACTGGGTGGTGGGGGGAAGGGAGAGGAAGCACAACACATTTTCCTCTTTCAGCTCTTTGGAGACTAGCTATAACTTCTACTGGGGGAAAAATATCACAGTGTATCCTGCTGACCACTGCTAGCAATGTCAAATATTGTCTGCATGACCCTCACTCTGTGCCAGCAGACAGAGCCAACAGTGTGCTGCTGGCACAGTGCCCTATAGAGCCAACATGTACCTGATGGCCAACAGTGCTTAGAGTCCCTCACACAGAGATAAACAGCAATGCTGCATCCTATGTGCACTTTCAAGGTGGTCTAGTCAGGGTTTTAACATAATCATTTTACCGAAGGACAAACTGAGGCAAGAAGATACAGTTTTCTGCACTTTATACAACAGAGCCAAAATATTCCTTTAATTTCCCAAGTTCCCTAAAAGGTGGTTAAATTACACTCCTTAATAATTGTACCATTGAAATACTAAAACACAGTCATCTCTGCACAGGGGCGATGGGACAGAGCTGCACAGGCTAGCTTAGGAGCACCAGATCAAATTACCAGCTAAATGTCTATGTTTGCCAGCAGTCATGATGCTTTGGCACGAACACCAAGACCAGTCCAGGCATTCTAGCTCTGGAAAACAAAGCAAGCATTTTGAAAACAAATGGTGGGACAAATTAGGTTCAACTGATACCTACAAGGATATCACTAAATTTTATTATTTTTTTAATTGACTGAGAAATTATATTCTTATTCTTAATGGACTGACAGTTTCAAACTCACCAAAACAAACACAAGAAGCTGCTGGGTGATGCAGATCAGAACATTACTACATGAGACAGAAATTCAGTAAGCTGCTTCTACTGTGCATACAGCGCCAAAGTGGAAAGCTGTTGATTGCAGTAACACAGCTTAATAGACATCATATAAAAAAAATGGTTTCTAAGTCATCTCTTACACTCCAGCTTCTGCTGGAGATGGGTTTCTACTATGCTCATTCAGTTCCTGCAGTTTTCTTCTCTTCCTGGATTACCTGGATGTGCACACATGTAGCAGCTGCTCCTGTATTCCAAAGAATGACAAAAGCTAGTCCAGTGTCCACAGCTGGCAGCCACAAATCTCTTTCATTACCTTTTCAGGCATAAATGCTACACACTTCCCTCCTCCTTCCCATTTCAGTCAATGAGTATTTCAAGGTATCTTCTCAAAATCTTCCTGTTGGAAATCAAGACAAACCAAAATTAGTTTCTGAAGTTCTTCTCTGTCACCAAGATCTCTATCTGCAGGAAGCTTTGCCTACATGTGCTTTGTGCAGGATTTAGCCAATAGAATCTATACAGCAGCGCTTGCATGATCCAAGTAGTTGGTCTGAGATGCAAAGGAAAATCATTGGTCCTCTCCTACTAGCCCTTTCCTGAAAGGGAAAAATATATTTCCTCTGTTTATGATGACTTAGAAACCAGTTTTTTATATGTCTTTTAAGCTGTGTTACTGCAGTCAACAGCTTTCCATTTGGGCACTGTAACTATAGTAGAAGCAGCTTACTGAATTTCTGTCTCATGTGGTAATTTTCCAATCATGTGGTAATTTTTCTGAAAATTGTGTAGCATTTATGCCTGAAAAGGTAATGAAAGAGATTTGTGGCTGCCAGCTGTGGACACTGGACTAGCTTTTGTCATTCTTTGGAATACAGGAGCAGCTGCTACATGTGTGCACATCCAGGTAATCCAGGAAGAGAAGAAAACTGCAGGAACTGAATGAGCATAGTAGAAACCCATCTCCAGCAGAAGCTGGAGTGTAAGAGCTGGTGAACAAGACAACCAGTTCCTAATTCCTCCTCTCCTTCTAATGCACTGTCTGATCTTGTAGAGGTTCATAGCAGAACTCCAACCTAAATACTCACTTTCACCAGTACTCTAGAATCTAGCAAAAGCTCACAAATCTGTGGTTGGGTTTCTGCTGTATTTAATAGGACTACAAAGAAGTTCAATATGAGTGTCATACATGTTACTCACTGGAAGTTTTCTTGATTCTCACAATCCTTTGAAGCAACTAAACAAGATGTGCATTATCAACAAAGCAGGAAACAATGTGGGAGGAAAGAGAACATATTATCTATGTAAATGAGAAAAAACTACAGCAGTGAAATGACCATTCATTATAGTTCACTGGTTGAAGACACACTTACAAAATAAATTCTTATTAAAAGAAAAAAAAAAAAAGGCAGAGAGAAGTGGAATAATTGCCATTATGTGTCTGAGAGAGTGTTTTTCCATTAGCTGCAATTAATACAGTAACAGTAAATGAAAATAATTTCCCATTTTGTCCTTATTGTAAGGAAACATTAAAGAGGAAAAAAAAAAGATAAGTGAAATGAAAAAAACACCAAAGCATAATAATTAATATATTGATGATTAGGCATCATCTCTGGTCTGATCGATCATTATGAGGTTTTGGTTTTATTTAATTAGCGTATGGTAATTTCATACAGAATCCCAATATGCTGATGAAAACTGGCATGTGAAGACATTGACCTTCTGCTCACATATGCAACATCTTCTTACAGTGCTAACAGCCTATATGCATCAATGCTAAAAGGCTTCTGTCTCACAGGAGAGCCCCTGTATCAGGGGGATATCATTATTGCCTACAGCAACATCAGAGTTTGGCTCTTCTTGGTGCACAGGAGTCTGGGGAGCAAAAGGAAAATTGGGTTTACCAGAATAATAATTGGGTGCTAGGAGATTATGGAGTACCACCATAAACTGAAAATGGACAAGTTTCTTTTTTTGTTTTATTAAATGCTATTGTTATTTATTATGTTCTTGGTCATCAGTTTTCTCAGAGCTGCTAACAAAGCATCACATAAATCCAGCCTGTCCCTTTCTGACCCTTATAACATCATGCAGTTTTCCTCATTCACCCTTAATTCGAGGTATAAACTAATGTGAAAACATGCTTTTTATTAAATGGCAAGTTTTCTACTAAATACTTTTCTTTTGCAGTAGGAAGCAATTGCATAAGAAATAAGTATCTCAGCCAGACCTCCTGCATTCTTCTCCCAATAAATAAGCAAAAAAATATGTATGTGCTCCATTTGTCAATTGCAAAATAATAATAATGTTTGATGGGCAAAAACTCAGCTGTCAGGAGAGAAGACAGACAATTCTGCTTCTTGAATGGTATTGACTTCATGGGGCCAATAAAAAAACTTGCAAATAAAAGAAAGAGGAACCGATTCATGTCCTAAGATTGCGTGACGTAGCTTTTTTCTGTTTGTATAATGTTGTGATTAAATATGGTGGAGCCCTAGGGAGTGAATTTTTTATTTGAAGGTTAAGCCAATATTAGCAAAAAATAAAATAAAATTAATCAAATGGCCCAGAGCATCACAGCCACAGTTGATTCCAAGAATGTTTGGTTACAAAATGAGCAACTGACTAATTGTGTAAATGCTGTTAATTAGCTGTGCAGAGCCCCTAACTGGGCTATTCCCTGTAACTAATAAGAAATCAATTAGCTAATGAAGTGGCCATTAAATGCTATGCTAATCTTAACTGGGATATTTTTAATGTTTCTTCTTCTTCTTCTTTTTTTTCCTTCTTTATGATCCTTCCTAATTGCCATTGCCATACGGAGCTCACAGCTTTCAGCATGTCTAATGAAACATCATTATATCATAACTGGCATTCTTGGAAGAGTTAGTGGCAAACCTGCGTCCCAATTATTTTTAATTGCCAGACATACTCATAACTGGGCCTTCTACCAAGTAGTTCAGATCCCAGCACTGTCACGTAATGCACCCAAAGATTGTGTTTTCTTTTCTTTGCATATG
Organism: Donacobius atricapilla; assembly: GCA_013397315.1. Taxonomy (NCBI): domain Eukaryota; kingdom Metazoa; phylum Chordata; class Aves; order Passeriformes; family Mimidae; genus Donacobius; species Donacobius atricapilla. The sequence continues at coordinate 359,826 of WBMY01005581.1, read as the reverse complement.
CAGTGTGATCATAGTGTTGGCCACAATGAGGGATGTGCATAGCACCCTAAACAAGGAACCTGGGTGGCTGCCTTTTCTGTTCCTTGGATTGGAGCCTGTGTAGACCCAGCATTACCTTCCCACTGAACAACTAAAGCTACATAAATCTAGATGAGATTTTACCTTTATTTGAAATTTTCTGGCACCCAGATAACATTATTTTCCACCAATGATTCCAAGCTTCAGGATGCCTGTGCCTAAACACTGCAATTTAGCAATTATTATTAGGATAAGCAATTAGGAATGTCTCCAGGGATTCCCACAGTTTTTGTTGCTTTCTAAGAATTCATTATCACCATTTATTTGTGTCTATAAATTCTAACTTTGAGAAGGCATAAAATTTATCTTTCAGTGTCATGGCTGCAAAATCAGTGTCTTCTGTTTAACAGAACCTGCTGTAAGAGGATGGAGGCAAGAATAAATTCCAGTTTTTATAATACTCCTGCAGAGTTTTATTTACCAACCCGGCATCTATCTGGTAACACCATCATATTTAAACCCTGAATCTCAATGAAATTCCCTAAATCTACTCGTGCTGAAGTAGGTTATGTGTCAGGATTAGACTGACTCCTCCCCACCCCCTACAATACAATAGTCCTCAGGACATCTGTGCACAAAATACATGCTTTTTAAAAGAATGTTTTCAAAAAAGAATCTTGCCCCTCTCTCTCTCCCTCTCTCTCTCACCCTCTCCCTCTCTTTCTCTTTCTCTCTCTCTCCTCCCTCCTTTTTTGGATAACATGCAAATTGAATTGGTTAATTCTGCACCCAAGTTTCAGGAAATCTGCCACCAGCAGCTGCCACTGTTTCAGATGTCAGGAGGATGCAGATACACTGTGACATTTTGTTCATTAAATAAACAAACCAGGTTCAGGCTAACAACATTAGGTAGAAAGCCCCATCAATTCTTGTACATTTAGTTCACATAATAGGAAGTGACAATTGTTCCTTAGCTTCATAAGCACTATATTGAAGAACAAAAGGAAAAAGCATACATAATGTGGCAACAGCAACAACAGTTGCCATAAAATCCTGCAAGGTTGATTTAGATTAATGAGGCACATAACTTTTTGCCCAAGGCTACTTAAAACAAATATGGCTGCAAACATGGCTACTAGGGAAAAGGAAAAAGGTCGGGATTTTTTTTTTTCTCTTATCTAGTATTTTGGTCTTGTTCATATGATTTGACTATCAAATAAGAAAATTACTCCAGCAATAGCCCCTCTGTAGCCGAGCAAAAAAAATTTCACAGTATAGTAGTATAAAAATTAAAAGAAAACAGAAAAATCTCTTTTTTGTACATTTCAGTGGTGCATTTTATTAAAAAGTATGCTAACTGTACATTGACCTTAGATTAAAATAAAAGCTATATGTCTTTTCCATTTTTACAAATCAATCTACCTAAAATACCAACATTTCTGGCTTTTTCATCAATCAAATGTATTCTGGATTCTGCATCTAGCAATGCAATCGATATTAAATTGTCAAGATAACAAGTACAATTTGTCAGCTCTACATCATACATTATAAAAATGACCAAAACTGGAAATTCAGTAATACCAAACAAAACAAAACAAAAAAATTATGTTGCCAAAGAGGAAGAGTGGCCTATCTGAAAATAAGACTTGGATATTATAGATAAGGCTGTCAGTCAGACTTAGACTGAAAGGTACAGACAATAGGAAGAAATCCTCACACATTAATATGTATAGCACCATGATGTGGCTTTTAATATTCCAAGGGGACTTCAGCAACACCATGGGAAAAAAAGTGCCAAACCTGAGGCTGGCTCATGTAAATCCTTGCCAACGGCAGCAGTCCCCCTGGAGGATGTGTTACATGGACAGGCGAACAGTTGCCCTCTTCTCACATATCCACTTGTCCCAAAGGCATCTGCACTGGGGCACTCAGCTGAGGCGTGGGGTGGCTGCTGCCAACAACAGTAAGACTAACAGCCCACTACCACTGCCTCTGCGATTTTTTTACTCTGGGGTTCTTCTCCTTCCTGGTCCTGGTCCTCCACATTTCCAAAACCTCAGAACCAGTTAGGAGGATTTCCAAGATTTGGAGATGGTACCACATTCAGCTGGTGACTTCAAAAATACACTCTAACCCAGACACCTCCCTAGTGCCTCCATTTGTGCAGAGGTTGAAAACAGGAAGTTGTTCTAGAAGGAGATTGACATCAATTTAAATACAAGGATTTCTGGGCCCTTTGATTACCTGCAAACATATTCCTGCATAGTGTCAGGGATCCCAGGCTTCTTCCCCTGCCGTTAGGGCATCTCATCCCCACAGGGGACATATCGAGCAGAAGACCCACCCTTTCTGAAGGAGAATGGCAAAAGATGAGCCAAGTTTTGAAGCAGATGTGCAGGTAGGTGCCCTGTAGGCTTGAAGGGCTCTTGGGTGCCAGTAGAGCCCAAATTGAATGTTGCTGAGAGCAGACAGTGCGTTTCCAGTGTCGGGTTTCTTACGATCTCAGGGTGCCATCAGAAGCCAAGCTCGGTCTCTCCTAAGGCTTCAGGTGGAGAAAAAGCAGAGGCCCAGAAACAAGAAATGTTACATCTAAAATCTTGCTCCTGCTTTCTTTCTCACTCAGTTTTATGAAGCCTAGTCCAGGTATGGTGTGGTCCAAATCAGAAACAAGGGAGAATTTTGCCAGGAAATTGCAAGAGTAAGATGGTGGGATCAATAGCATAACCCCCCCAGCTTGGACTAGCTGTCGCTGAGGGACCATGGAAGTTATTTCTGAGGGATCTCCACAGGCAGAGACTGTAAATCAGCCCAAGTCCTAGGGGAATCTGCATTTTGACTGGAGAATGCTGTATATTCAAAACTGAAGGAGAAAAAAGCTAGCATTTATTCACTGGATCATTCTAGGTTACATTACATTTAGCAGGAATGGAAGACTTGGGCTATAATAGAAGCAACTAATTTCTTCATTTCTACAGACTATTTTTCATCAGGATGAGATAACATGTTCTTAACTTTATATATTCCCACTTTTTGGAATAATATTTAAAATGTTATTATGGAGACCCTGCAGTGGATGAGAAGCTTATTTCCTTGTAAATGAGCCAATTAATTTCCCTTGTGTTGCAGTGCCCAACAACACAAAACTTGCATGAATAACATTCCCACAGAAGTGACATGCCTATTTCCAGTAGAAATATAGATGCAATTTTAATTTCCTTGATATAAACAGCTTTTTAAGCAAAGAAGCATGATAGATGACTCTTTGCAAACTGAAATAAGCACTGCGAAATCTGCAAAAAAGATTAGATACAATGACATAAGAAATGGATAAAATTTAGAAGACCTCCCATTAAAAAAGTAACTGTCATTCTGAGTGGCATTTTCAACAAACAATAAAAGAACAATAACTTCTGCAGTTATTCTCTTGGGTAGGTCTCTGGTATTTTAGTAATAGGCAGATGGACCTCCTTTTCTTCTTCCCTCCCTCCCTCCCTCTGTCTCTCTTTTCCCCTTCCCCCTCCCCTTCCCCTTCCCCTTCCTTTTTTTCCTCCTTCCTTCCAGCATCAGAGATTTGTCATACTGAAGTTGTACACCCAACCCTTGAATTTTTCTCTTACACCAAACATAAGAATTTGCCTACCTTCATGAGCTTTTGAGTCTAGACATGCATTTTTTAATGTAGTTGTTAAATGTTCTCATGGGGAATCAGTACTGTAGGGACAAAAAATGTTTTGAACCCTGCATGTTTGAGAAGCCAAGTACTATAGGTGATACGAGTAACAAAGAGGGGAAATATAAAGTGGAGCAACTTCATCCAGGGGTTCTGTGGAGTTTGAAAAGTATGACATTAAGTCCCAGTCACTGTAGGGAAAGAGCTGCCCAAGGATTTAAGACCTCAGGACTGAATTTATATAGATTTATTTGGAACTGGTAATTTACCAAATCAAGGTAATCTAATTAAAGCAAGATTTAAACCAGTTTATAAATGTCTACTTGTAGTATATGCATCAGTATCACCAGTTAGATTTAAAATCATTTTAGTTGACAACACTGCAGATTTTCTTATGTCAGTGGGTGTGTTTGTCAAAAAGCAATGTGAACATAAGCAAGTTAAATGAAGGTTAATTATTAATTCCACAAAAATATCTTCAGACTGTAGCCTATCACTGGGGGGGGGGAGAGGTAAAACAGGAATACATGTAACCAACAATTTTTTAATTAGTATTTCTTTTTACTTTTGAAGTCCATTTTGAAAAATATTGAAATTACCTCCAGAACAAAAGAAGGAGTAAAACGCACACTGAACCTGTCATACCTCCCACGCTTTCTAGTACACCCCAGCTACTGTGTTTCTTGCAAGCATTGAGAAGTTCAATAGAGGACTTGAGACCTTTGAAACACAGATGATGTCTTCCCCTTCCCCGTCGTGACTACAAGTTTCACAGCCTTGTGCCCCCTTGATTTCTGGAACTTTGTCCCAACCTATTTCTTCAGTAACCAATTAAATAAATGCCCGTGCTTTGTGACTGTAAAAATTTTAGCTATAAAATCTGCCTTGCGGTACGTTGCCTCAGCCAGCCTCTGCTAATGCTCTTTCAGCTCCCCGGGCTGGCAGATCTGCGCTGGTGCTGTGTGTGTAGTTAAAAGCTTCCCTCAAGCAACTACAGAGGTTGCCACTAACTCATGGGGCTCATGTGTACATGGGAAATACAGTCAGGAAATTAAATTTTCCCTCCCCATAATTAATAGGAGCTAAATATATGTGAGTTTGTCGAGCATTTTTTAAAGCACTGAAGCCAAATCAAAAAAATACGAGCATTTTCAAAGAAAAAGTAAATATTTTTTCTAAAAGAGTTTAAAAAAACCCCCCTGATGCTAGGCAATTTTGCAATTGGAAAAAAAGAATCCCTTTTTTTGGAAGTTTGTTTAAGGAATTCTTTAACGTTGCTGAGGCGGATTCACTGCAGTATGTAAGCGTGCATTAAATGTGTAAGCACATGAGTTATCTCACTGACTTCAATGCGCCTGTTTTCATTCTGAAAGCAAGCACAAGGCTTCAGACCTCCACAGAGTGACAGTCTAAGTTAGGAATCCCACTACTAGGCATTTTGCTAGGGATTCTACATTTTCCAGAGGTCATTACATGGGATACTGTCCTTACAAATAAACCATGATTTTTATGAGAACTGTTCTATGGAAATTCTGTGACCGTACAGTGCTTGACAAAATAGGAGAAACAATATGCAACTGTTCTGCTTGACAGCATATTGCCAGCACATTTTTAGGTGAAATGCATTGAGCCCTGAAAAGAGATAATGGGCCTTCTTTCTCTGAAATATCCAGAGCATCTCTTGGAGCATGGCTTGAGCTGTGCCGTGGAAACAAATTCCAAGGATCTTTTCCATTCATGTCTCATTTTGCTGCTATGCAAAATCCTGTGTAATATTCAGACTGAATCAGGACAAAAATCTAAGTGGGTTTTTTGGTTGTTTGTTTGGTTGTTTTTTTAAAAGAAAAGGATTGAAAATTACTTAAAGATACAGCTAAACTTCATGTTTTGTATCATTTTTAAAAAATTGTCTGCTGGGTGTTCCAAGCTTCTATTTAGATTTGATTTTTTAAAATAGAAGTCTTCATATATTAGTTTCTATTAAGCCTCCTTTTTGAAAGCATACTATTTGTTCTCTGCTTTAAGCAAAATGAACACTGGATCCTACGAGGAAAATTTGTAAAATCAGGTCTAATTTGTGTCTTTATCATGAGCTGTTATTTCATTGTGGTTAAGTATGCAACCTACAGAAAGATGGGCTATCAATTTGAATGATTCTGTCAAAAAGCACTTAAAGGAGGTAAATATCAGATGTGATATCTAAGATGTGTCAAGGGAGGCATTTTTAAAAATTATTTAAAGATATATTATACCACTGAGAGCTGTAGAGGGCTTATGTAAAATTTTGGATAAACGCCTCTGAGCCTACTATGTGTTGGAAAGATGATTTCTCTAATACAGTGTGCAGAAAAACTCCATTTTGTGTTTATCTCATTAATCCAAAAATTCATGCAAAATTACTGTAATTACCTTTATGGAAGCACCATGTATACCTATGTCAGTGTGCATATTATAAATAATAAATTATTATTATTTAAAATGGCTGAATTATTCATTGAGGATAAATTATCTGACAAATACAGACACTTTTTTCCTGCTTGTAACTTGTTTATTCTCTGAAAAGAATCCTTTTGCATGTTTTTGGGGGGTTTTGTTTGTTGTTTTTTTTTTTAATAATAAAGGTTATTCAGCCTATGACTGCGAAATGATACATGAGGCATGAGCATGTTGGTCACATGAGTGTGGATCTGGTTGAGTGGCTGGTGGGCTGAAAGAAGGTCCCAAGGATCTGTGGGTAGGGGTGGCCATTGCAAAAGTATGGATCCCTCTTGGAGCTACACCTCCATGGCCTCTCACCCTGCTTGCCATCGGTGTTCACAGCATGTCATGTACTGTCTCCCTTGAAAGCTGATAATGTGACAGGGATCATCAGCTTAACAGAATCAATGTATAATTAATAGCTTATAAGATCTTCAATGAGTGAATGAGAAGCCCCACCTGGGGATGAGAGGGATGAAATGAACAATTAGGATGGGACAAGGATGCTTCACAGCAAGTGGATTTGGAGTGAAAGGAAAACAGTCTGGCAGCAGACTGTGTGCTGAGCCCCTTGTAGATTTGAAGTAGGTATTTAGACAGGTCACAAGCTTTCTAGATATTTAGCCAGAGTCCATAAATACCAGAGGCTCCCAATAAAGTGACCCCCTAGAGTCCTAACCTAATAAATAGGGATTATGAGGATGGGGAGGAGTGGGACACAAAGGTGTAAGAGAGGTGCAGGGCTTGTGGGGATGCCTCCAGCCATCCCTGCTAGGATGTAATAACCACTAGTGCTGGCAGACCTTAGGAGAACCCCTCTGCTGGGGCCCAGTGTGGGTGCAACCCCTGGGCCCGGTGTGGGTGCCCTGCCCCTGCAACCTGCAGGGCAATCTTTTTCTAGGGTCCTGTTTGCCCGACTCTCAGGTGGTCTGGCTGTGGTAGGTGAAGAGAGCAAAGACACAGCTGTCAAGCACAGCAGCCAGCCTAAAGCCATGCGTGCAGGTTTGCCAAGGGACCCCAGAATTCATCAGCTTGGGGGCTGCTGCCAAGGTGGCGGCCAAATGGCTGGGAAGGAGGTCCCACTGGTGGGCATCGCCCAGCCTGGGGCGGGCTGCAGAAGGACATCCCACAGCTCTGGGTAGTCCCTGAGTGTCACAAAGACAAATGCTGGAAGGCGAACACTCAGCCAAGCAAAAGGCAACAATTAATATTTCAGTTTGCTTGCAGATGCCTTTGTCTTGGCTGCTCATGCAGAAGTTCACTGTAAGAAAGGCTATTGTGCTGACAAAAATGTGTGCGAGCAAAAGTTTACAGAAAGCAATGAGAGGAGGGCAGGCAAACAGCAAGGGCAGGGTCTCCTGGAACCGGGTAGGTTTTGAGGAGCACCACCATTTCCTCTGAGTGTGTTTGCTTCTGATCTGACTGCACTGAACCAGTTCTCATTGTGGGGGTGTGGCTCCAGGCTGCCCAGCTACAAACTCCCTCTTTCCAGAGACGTGGGGTGCAGGTGACAAGAGGATGGCCCTGGGCCCCTGGAGCCCCAGGATGTGGTGTCATATGAGCAGTCAATGGGATGGAGGGGATTTATTCCCATCCTGCATCCTATTGCCAAGGTGCCTTAAATTAAAAGCAGTGGGCCAAATCCAGTGTGTCTAGGTCTGCCTCTGATTTCAAGAAAAGCTGGATGTACATGGAATTGTGACAAATTCAGCACTGACGCCTGCTTGCTCCTTACACAGCAGGAGAGGTTTGCTGCCTGTTACAGCAGCCGCAGAGCACCATGCGTCTGAGGGAGAGGGATTGCAACTCAAGTAAAATTCTGCCAGTTCTGAGCACATCAAGTACCCAAAACCATGACAGCCATGTTTTCCTGATGTTCTCTTTCATTGGAGATTGTGTCCTTTTGTTTTCCAGCATTTGATGTTTCATTCCTAGTGATGTCTAGTCTCAGTACCAAAGTCGTGTTCCTGACAGCAAATGCCAAGTGTGATTACTCACCCGGCTAGCCATGCTCACCTCCACCTGATGGCCGTGATCAAGGGGTGCCATCACTGTGGGGATGGCCCAGCCAGGCTGCCGACAGCCGGAGCATCCCGCCAGTGTCCACCATCTCTTTTTTGCTCCCTCCCTCACTGCTTCTCTTTCCTTTTTTNTTTTTTTTTTTCCCCCGTTTGGCTTTTTATAACTGCACAAAGGCAATTCTAAATAAGGAAAATACGCTTCCCAGTAACCGAAACTGACAAAAACAAAGATGGCATGTTTGTATAATTAGTTACACTTCTAACTTTTTAAAGCTTTTCTTCCTTTTAAATATCCCACAACAACTCCACTGCCCAAACTATGAGTGAAGCTGAAAGAGATGTGTAACAAAGAAACTGATGGGTTGGGCTTTTTTCCCCAAAATCCATCATAGACCTTAGGTAACTCCTGAATCTTGGAGTCCCTCTGTAACTGCTTTCTCTTGTGAGAGCAATTCATTAAAAGTTAATTAAAAGGTGAAGTTTAATATGTAGTTTCCTTTAGCTAATCCTCCTAAGGCAGCTTCATATGGCACTAATGTATCCATTTTGTTGATGCTAGAAAACAAAAAGGAAAGATTGTCTAATTAAGAGATTGGTGTTTAACAAGAGAGAGGTTTTCTAATTGGTGACTCTGAGTCCAAATTAATCTTACCACTGCTCATTTAAGTGCTTTCAATCTAACTTGGGCTTTTCCCCAAGTGTTTGCAAAATGTGAATCATTTTCAGGATCTTTGACATAACAGTATTCAGCCTACTTACTCCTTCTGTGCTCATACCCCTTTGGGATGCAGTTTGGATCCCCCTCACCACTTGAGCCACTTTTCTCTGGCTCCAGTTTAGGAACCCTCTGAAGGTCTTTGCTGAGTAGTCTGTCTTTAAAGGTGGAGTTTCTTCCTTGTCTTTCAGTATGTTTTCACTCAAATATCTAAATGTGTGTTGCATTTCCACAGACATCACTTATTTTTTTGGTAATACATTTTAAATGCTTTACAGAAATGAACACACTCCATTTGATTATGTTGGTGCCAAACATATTTTTTTTTGTCTAATAAAAAACAAAAGCATAACTGTATTCCTACTAATTCTAGTTTCTTTTGACAGTAGCTGCTGACTTCCTGTACTTGCAGTGGGAATACAAAAAAAGTGAAGAACACTGCTCCCCCCTTAAAAAATACTTATGAGAAAGGGCAAAAATATCCTAAGCTGATATCACTCAGCTAGTTTTGGCTACCTAGACTTTAATTTTGGAGACCATGCTGGTAACAGTACGTGGAAGAAATCTACAAACTATCACAAAAATAGAACGACTACCTCAAGAGAAAAACAATTCTAAAATATAGGCTATCCAGAACAGTTTTTTCTTTTCAAAAAAATGGAAATACTAACCATGAGAAAACTTGGTATGTTCATCAAGGACTGACATAAAACCAAACTAAAATTGAAACCTGCCCAGAAAACGAAAGTGTTACCTCAGGGCTAAACAAGGCGACATTTTATTTACGATGTTCTACTTTAATTTTTCTTTCTGTGGTCATCTCCAGTGACTCTGTCCCTCAGCATGTCTCTGTATAAGAAAAGCTGCTTCTCCTTTAAGAGAGGTCACATACGCACAGAGTTTTCCACTTTTATGTCAATGAACCTCATGCAGTAATCTCATGGTCTCTGGTAACTTCTGAAAGGTAAAAAAAAGAACTTCTCACCCACATGGCACTTTTCCACAACATCTATGCCTCCTGTCGTTTCTTCCTTCTCCTTTGTTCATGTAAATGCTGCCCAAGAAGAGCCAAAAAGAAAGAGGAAGAGGCAGGGGAAAAGCAAGAGAAAGGCAGAAAGGCCTAATTTCTTTGCAAAATCGTGGAAACCCCTGCATGTCCATTTGCGCTTCTTGGGCACTGCAGGCATACCACGCCGGACTCAGAGTTATGCGGTTGGAAACTATTTGCTGCCCGCTAAAAAAACTCTTCCGGGTACGCCTTTGCATTCATGGTATGGAAGCTAAAAGTGGGATTGGCCTTACACAATTCTGGTTTGCAAAGTACACAAAAAGAAAAAACAAACCCTTGGTTCTCATACAGGAACGCCCAAGCCTTCCGGTTTGTCCTCAGTGCACAAACACTGGAAGTACTGGAGCATTTTTTGGAGCTGGAATAGTGTTCTGGGCATACTGAAATTAAGAGGGTTGGGCCTGTTTGTGAGCCCACTGCGTTCCTCACTGCATGTTTTCCAAGAGAGAAATGTGAAAGATTTTACCAGTTATAGTCCCCGTACCTTTGTTAAGAAGGGATGCCACAAATCACGTGAATAATTAGTGGCAATCTTAAGCGTCTAGCACTGTGCCCATTTGTTTTCTTGGCACAAAATATATTAGTGCTACACTATTCATTTAGTCTGCATTTAGCAAGAGATAAATTTTAGTCGGAAGCTGTACTGAAAGACAATATATACTGTATATTGTAGAAAAATCTATTTCCTCTGAGACCATATCTTTCTTTCAAAAAGAATCAGGAGAAATAGCATGGAGTTAATGTATGTGAAAACCTAATTTTTGCTCAGCTTTTGATTGTTCAGATTTCCTAACTAAATGACCAGCAGTGACCTTTTCAGGAATGTCACACTCAGCATTAAATTCTCACCAAAAATGTACATTTCTGTGATCCCCTCATTTAGATAATAGCTCTGTGACTCTTGCTATAAGTGTAGAGTGAAGGGAGGGAAGAAAAGAGAAAGGTTTTCTTTTTCCGCAAACGATAATGAGACTTTTCAGCTATGCGGTAGGGTGGAGGGACTTAAGCCTCTGTAGGTGTTTCTGTTTTTCAGGCTTTGAGCTCTTGCTGTGCATTGCTCTCTCCATCCTGCCTCTGGAAGGCCTTCAACAACCCATGACTTTGTCTGTCTGTATTTTTCAGTTTAAGCTACACTCTACCAGGACCACTTTTATCTTCCATATTGGAGCAGAAAACCAAACAGAAACGGAAACTATTTGATGTATTTTAAGTAGAGAAGGCCAGTAAAATATTTTTTAATGGGGATACAAAATATTTCAACCAACAGGATACTGGTTCAGTTCCAACACAGATGAGGAGCAGCTAAAAAGTTGATACCATCTAAAGGCTATTAAAGCCTTTGTAAAGTGAGTAGCTGCCTAAGTGCCATTCCCAGTGGCCACATCACAAAAGCACACTCACTAACAAGTAAGTCTGACTTCAGCTTTTTTCTGGTCTGTTTCTGAGCAAGAAGACAAGGAGTGAATGGTCATGGGGACAAGTCATCCTTTCAAGCAGGTTATGAACTCTCTGGAACTTCATGCACCAAGTTGAAGAAATTCTTTCACAGTCTGGCATGATGTGATGATATATTCAGTTACATTAATATATTGATATAAGTTGTTTCTCCCTCTCATGAGCCCTCTCTGATGGGATATGAATGTAAATCCATCAAAATGCAGCATTGGAAAGCCAGTCTGAAGTTATTCCCAGCCCCATAAGACAGTAGATGTCTAGATTTGCGGCAGGCTTGTAGCCCAGTCTATCCATGCAGATACCACCTACATACTGTGAGCGTTATCACATCCTGGCAGAGCTGCTCTGAAGAAACCTATGTTGGCCCCAGGAAAGAAAGAGTTGTGCCCAGGGCATGTACATGACCTAGGCCAGTTGTTTCTCCCACTTTACATTGACCCTCCTGCACTAAAGATACTCTGCTCCTGTACAGAAACTCTCCACCCCAACATCAGCATGCTTCCCTCCTGCAGCTAAGGATTTATGGGCTGACAGAAAAATAGGCAGGATTTTTCCTTAAAGGAGTACACGTTCAGCAGAGTAAATTCTGTTTTACACACACATCTCTCTGTAGTGCATAACATGTGAGAAGGGAAAAGGCATGGAGAAGAAGTCTGATTCAGGAATACACAAACTACATTTTCATGCATACACACAGACTTGTTTGCTGAAAGTTTCACATACATCAAATTAAAACAGATAAAGCAACAAACTCAGACATCATTTACCCATAGGGAATACACTCAGCCTTTATTTAGCCACAGAAAATTTACTCCTGCTTTTCTCTATCACTAACCTGCTTGAGTAGACTGATGTTTTGATGCCAGAATACCCCTAGGGTTTCCACAGAATGTATCATAAGATTCACAGCTACAGACATATCCTTGTAACAAAGCAAATTGGACTTAGATGGGAGCCTTGTGCAGAGCTGCTCAGGACTGAGGGCACTGGCGGAAGAAAACTTTAGCACTTCAAAATGTTTGTTGTAAAAACATGGATACCTGAGGTCATGGGGCACTTCTAGAGATTGGAAGAGAGAGCTCAGAATTGCGTTCTGTGGCTTTAGGGCAGAATTCAGATGTTGCAAGTCATACCTGAATCTTTTAATCCTTTTATGAATATATCCCTCTATCTTTCTATGCTTTTAACATGACACTGAAGGTATTTTCCTGCCTGCCAATGGTGTTTAAAACAAAACAAAAAAACCTGCAATATTGTGAACCACCCACTAGTCACAGGGCCAAACTTCAGACCTCATTTTTGCATCACTTGCTTTGTGCAGTGCAGTGGCTGTAAGATCCAAGCTCCAGAGATTCCATGTTGTCTCTGTTCTCATATGAAAACATGAAAGTAAATAAACTCCAGCCCCATAAGTGGCCCTGGAGACCTCAGAGGGTAACGTTCCTCCTACTGTGTTTGCTCAATAAGGCACTCAATAAAATTTCCTCAGTGCTGAGTGAACCAAGGAAACACAGCCTATAGAGGGACATACGTCAAAGATATTTTTAAGTTGTACTTTTATTTGAAACTTAGGATTGCTTTAAACATCTCCATTTTCTTTTTCATAGTGTAGAGTGAAGTTTAAAAGTGGCCCCAACTTGCAATGAAAGCTGCTACGAATTTTAGCAAATAAAAAGCCACTTAAAGAAAAAAACACTACTGTCCTGGCTGAGAATTTTAATAATGCTGCACTCACAGCCAGACTGCTTGTAACTTTTCTATTAAAATGTTAAATCGAGAGCATTAAACAGCTTCCAATTAAGGGGTATATTATCACCTCGATACACAGGGAGTTTCACACGTAAATCCCTATGTATTAAGAAGAGAATATACCCTGTGGCTTTTTAAATAACAAATAAAAGTTAAAAGAGATTTTGCAGGAGGTAGAAGACCCATGGAAAGGCTTATATTTTAACACACTCCGAGCACAAGAAAAGTAATGTTTGAAACTGTATAGAAAGACTATTTATCTTCATTTTTTCCCCACTACTCCCAAATATTTCCACTGGGACCTACTTACTAAGATGAAAGTCTAAGTATTCCATAGGATTGGAAATACTGATTTTTGAAGGACTTTCATATGCACAGGCTGGAGGTGCTATTGGTCACATCTTGTTAACACTGAGGGCATCCTTCCCATGGCCACAGTGCCTGCTCTATGAGTTTAAAGTCATTTTTGTAAGGCAAAGGCAAATCTATTTACTAACTTGGGTTAATATTAATTAAAAGAGTCAGAAACAGTTAAGAAATGCCCCCTTAGCATTTCTCATGTTCCTGAAGGCCTTTTAAAGTAAGATGTGAAGATCTGCAAGTTTCCCAGCCTACACACAGGCTTAAAATTTTTCAGTGTAAACTCAGGGAATATGAACTTTTGGAAAAATCAGACAGTACTGACAAAGTCCACTAGCAGTTGTTGTTTATTAATAACACCACAGTTCAATCATGACTGTTCACTATGGTCAAGAGAAAGCAAGTCCATTGGCCACATTGCTCCTTGAATTGTGGGTGAATATAAGCTGGTTTGGTGGGGTTGAGGCAGGGAGGTACAACACTCCAGTGACAAGAGTTTTCAGACAATTTGCTGATGGACATTGAAAGAGGAGAGACACTGGGGGCTGATGCTAGGTCCAGTGGATCTAAGTGGCCACTCATTCCTGCTGGCCTCATTATCTCAGTGAAGACACCTCAGATGGTTGCACTCCAATAGTGACAGTAGTGAAAAATCCTCACAGGACATGATGTCTGTGGCCGTCTGATAAGGAGCTGTGGCTGTAGCTGTAATGCCCTCAACTGTTTGAGGTAGACTTTAAATTCATGTAAAGTAAATTCAAATGCAGATGTCAGATTAGGTGAAGCTCTGCTGGACCAGCAGGAGAAATTTTAGCCAATGTTTTGAACTCCTTGCTGTTCAATTAGCCATTACAGAGACAGGTTCTATGCCACCTGGTCAGGAACCACCTCAGAAGTTCCTGATGCCATCCAGTGTCTGTCCTGAGCTGCTTCCCCTGTGCCACAGGACAGCACCAAGAGGACTCAGGCGCCCACAGGAGACTCATTTAAATGAAGGGTCTCTCCTGTCTGAGGTCTAAGAAGTGTAGGCCCTTTACACAAAAAAGCTGCGAGACGCCCTCTGTGCATAGAGTTTATGGGGCACTAGTTTCCCATAGTCTCCCTAGATAGGGCAGAAATAGTTATGGGTTCTCAAAAGAAATATTTCCTGCTTACACCATTCTTGGACTGATCATAAGTGAAGCCTTGTTGGCCTCTAACCACCAATGGAAAGCATTGCTCCAATATCAGACAAATGCGAAAGTGTAGGAGCCCAGAGGACGTTTTGTTCAATGCATGTACTCTTTTAGTTCAGAGAAGTCAGCAATCTCTTGCTCTTTGAAAGAGTCTTCCCTATTTTTCCAGAGTTTGACTTCTAGAATTGCTAAAACAATTTTAGGAAGGAACAGCTGACAGAAAAACACACTGACAAAAGGTCAGTCCTCCTTGATGAAACCATATGGCAGTACTTGTTTTGTGAAGACCAGGTGGTGACCCCAGGTTTTCTTTCAGGTCTTGCCAGCAGGAAGGGCTTGAGTGCACAAGGGACACAGTGCTGAGGCATCTGATGGAGCTTGCTGGGCTGCACTGAAATACACTGAGATGGTGCAGCTTGCTGGGAGGAGAGAATTCTGGCTGATTATAATCAGAGAATATTCTGAGTAGGAAGGGACCCAGAATTTTGGCCTACCTTTGTAGGCTATGGTATCCAGCTATGCTGCTGCACTGTGGGAGAGGAGGAAGCATGGTTCCCTAGTTGCTCTCCTGACTTCCCCCAACCCTGCTCCACTCTGGCTACATGGCTGTCACAGAAATCAGAGGAAGGAGCTCCTAGAAGCACTTTCCCTGAACCTCTGCAGCACCTCCTGCACATAGATGACATGGAGGAGCAGGGGCAGGAGGATGGCACCTTCTGTGGCAGTCTGAAAGTTACTGTCTTCAAAGAGGAAAGAGACGGGGAGCAGCATCTCTCCCTCTGACCCTTTCCTCCCTAAAAAGCACCCTCAGAGCAGCTTCTGCACAGGATCTTGTATTACAAATCTGGCGTGTCTTTCTATGCTGTGCCAAAGGCAGCATCTGCCTGGTCTTGCTTCTCCCTTTCACGGGATCATTGTGTTTGGAGGTTGTTTCCATGTTCCATAAAAAAAATACAGCCCACAATTTCCATGTTAATGTGGTATTTCAGAAAATGGTACGACGAAAGAAAGAAAGAGCATTCAGGTCCAGGTCTCAGATGGAAGAAAAGGAGGCTACCTAATTTCTTATTTATGCATCACATACTTTTGACTAAAAAGACCAGAACTGCTTCACTCTTTTCCACCACAGACTTCCAAGTATTATGGCATCTCTAAAAACTTTGGTATAAACCCTTGGGTTTGCCTATGTTATTCATAAAGAGTCAGTATTTATCAGCAGTTTTGAATAACAAGATACACGAGCAAAGGCCAAATAACGTAACTTAAGACACTCAATTTTTTCTCAAATCACAGTTTCAGTTTGTTCCCTCGAGATTTTTACCAAAGCAGGCTTTGTTTTTGCTTTTACCTCTCCTCTCCTCT